>JAUMHQ010000076.1:3580428-3591912 GCA_032361165.1 Enteromius paludinosus | reverse complement strand
GAATGTAAATGTAAATCTAGATTCTTTTGAAGAGGATAAAGCTGCACATCGGCATTAGCATTGGGCCAAGCCCTGAAACTCTTCAGAGGGATGTGGGGGGAAAAGACTGCAAGGAGACAGCCGTTTTGCTTCCTTAATTGGGAGCAAATATACTGGAGAAACAACAGAAACTGAGTCAAGTGTTTCAAGCAGGCAATCTGCCTGATACCAATGCACATCTGCTTCAAAGAGATTTTATTTTGTTTTTATGTATTAGGCTATAGAAAGCCTTCCTATTTTGCACTCAAAGGCATTTCAGTTTAAGCAATCCAGATAAAAGCTTAGCTGAAGGTGGGCCATTAAAATTGCTGTCGAATAGGGTGATGGGCAACAAAACTTTCAAACAGAAATCTATGAGACGTAATGTATAGAAGATAGAAGAAGAGCCTTGTTATCATCCATCATTATTCTGCTTGATCTGTCTGCATCCTTTGACATTGCAAATCACCAGGTGTTCCTGTCTATCCTCTTGACAATGACCACATGGGAACAGCACTTGCTGTCTGAAGTCTTGCCTCATAGTGAGATAATTCATTGTATTTGTTAGGAAGAGGTGTTTAAGTCACATTAGCCACTGAGGTACCTCAGGGCTCGGTGTGTGGCCCTCTTCTCATTCTCAACGTACACTACATTAATGAGACATTCAGGAACATGAAATTGTCTACCACTCTTACGCCAAGGACACATAATACATCTTTACTGAGGCAACCAGTGACTGGATGTATGTATTTACATAGTCAGCCATACAATTGAACAACTTTACCAGAATTCCATCATTATACGGACAACATGAGTAAAGTCTCTATATCCACATTTTCCACCGTGGGAGTAACTTATTTTCTGTGAATGACTTTTCACCATTTTCTGTGCAAGACTTCGATGCATTGGGTAAATAACAGAACTACTGAAGAATAAAAGTCACCAACATCTTGGTTAGCCTGGGAGTAAATTAATAGTAAACTAACAGCTCATTTTTTATTTTGGGGTGAAATATACTTTTTAAAATAAAGTGGATAGAGTCCTTAAGGGACATTGTATTTTTGTAGGCCAAAACCCAGAACTAAGTTCACATTTTTGATCTTCTGGTTCTTTCTGAAGTCAAAGTTTATTCTGAAATTATGTCTGGGATTAACACAAAGTGGTTTGCTAATGAATTTTCAAGGTGGTTGCTATCAAATATCTAAATGGGACTACAGAGGTTGCTGGACATTAAACATCAACACACTGCACAATTGCTTTTATAGCCTTGTTGTATAAAAAATTATGTTCATTTGTAAAGATTATCATGATAAACAAAATGTTTAGCAATCATTTACTTTTGCTGGCTCCATAACTTATTTTCCACACACTGGCTTGTGTTAATCCCAGACATAATTTTTGCATTTGATTTGATTAAATAAATAAAGAGCAAGAAATAAAGTACAATGACTAAGCAGTCACATGTTTTGGCGTGTGTGTGGTCAGAGCGGTATGTGACCTGATATGAGTTCATGCAGCGCAGGAATGTAGGCAGTCTGGAGGTGCTGGACATCAGAAGCTTCTGGAGCTCCTTGCATGAGCTCTGAGGGAGCGGCAGAGGATGAACACTGATGTCCTTCTCCCAAACATCTACAACACTAGAAAGAGAGGAGGAAAAATAGAAGATGAGTGAGTGAACACATAGAAAGCAATTTCACATTATTTACTTAGTGATCTGAAATAGTGCATCATCTTAAATAGTTTGTCTTTTCTTTACCTGTTGTATAGTTTTAACTTTAAATGAAAAGAAAAATTCACATTTTCCAATTAGTTTCACATTTTTATTATATTTAGCTTTTTACATCGGGTGATTGAATTTAGTATATATATATATATTTTTTTTATATATATATTGTATTTAAAAAATACAAAAATAATAATAATAAAAAATAAAAACGATTTTTGCCTGTCTTGATCATTTATTTATATTTTACAAAAAATAAGAAATCAACACAAATGCATAATGTATAAACAATATTAATCTCTCTCTCTCACACACACACACACACAGAAATTATACATACAAAAAATTCAAAAGTTTCTTATTTTGCCTGATTTTCCTATTTTTTATTTAGTACTGCCCTTCAGAAGCTACGAAAGATACTTGCATGTTTCCCAGAGAGCAAAATAAGTGCCCATATTCAGTGGATTATAACTAAACTTTTATCTGTTATTTTCTGTAGAGCTGCTTCATAGCTGGAATTGATTAACTTTTTAACACTATTATTCCTATTACTATTATTGAACTGAATTTTCAAGAAGACTGAACTGACTTGAGCTGAATAAAAACTCTCGTCTGCTGTAGAACTGCTATACAGATGAGTTTGCTTCATAATTGACTGATTTTTCAACTTGAACATTATTTTCCTGTTTATTACTGTGCTGCTTTTCAACAATCGGCATTATATAAAACACTATAGAAATAAATGTGACTTAATAAGGAATAAACTGTTCTGTCTTATATTAGTTGAATTTTTCTTTGTCATAATGGCACACTGAGTGTTTCTGCTCAGCCAGCTAAAGCTTCAGATCAATAAAATTAGTTTTTGGTGAGCTACAACAAAATATTCTTATGAAGGTGAAAACAGAAAGCGTTACTTCCTCTGTGCGCTAACTCTGCACCCGCAGAAACAGATGGACCTTAAATTATATTAATCTGACAGTTTGAAACATTGCCGTTTTAATCATGTCACAGTAATCTGTCAATACGCTGCACCGAAGACAGCCGCGCGAGCGGAGAAACGGAGAGACTTATGTCTTGACACACATTATGGAGATGATCTATTCAGGACATTTCACTGACATTTACCCATCTGTGCTGTACTTCCACAGAAAACGCACATGCAGCTCTTAAAGCAGAAACTCCGGAGAAGCCCAGAGAGAGAAACATCACACACTCCTACAATCAGGGTTTTCCTCACACTCACGCACTCTTTTCTGGAAGTTGGTCAACTTTATACAGTAATTAATCCTGCTGATTACTTCTGATATCAGATACAATATTCCACTTCAAAGTGCAATGGGAAGTGCTTCGATTGAAAACGTTGCTCCTTTACAGGATCATAATGATTAAAGTGAAATGTTTTTAAATTCAATCTCTTGCCTCGGGCTAAATATATGTTCTCGGTCCATAATAAAGCTTCCTTCAGTGAAGAGTTTGTCTTACCTGAATCAGAGGAGAAAGATGAACAGTTCAAGCACTGCAAAAACAGTCCAAAACAGATATGTATAAACAATACGTGTTTGGATTGTGAAGTTTGCTGATGACAGCAGGAGATGGCTTTTTCACTGGAGGAAGCGTTATTATGGATTATGGACAGAAGTGACGGTTTAAAGTTATAACATCTTGATGATGGATTTGTTTCTTAAAAACACATTAATTGATGGACTGGACTGGAGTGGTGTGGATTATCGTGAGGTTTTGATCAGCTCTCATGACGGCACCCATTCACTGCAGAGAATCCATTGCTGAGGGAGTGATGTAATGCTACATTTATCCAAATCTGATGAGGATGGGTTCTTGGATTGTTTGTGGGTCAGCACATTTACAGATTTTCTTTTTTTTTTCTGTAGGTTTCTCTCAAAATATCTGAATAGTGTTCACACCACAGGACAAATAGATCATAATTCATAAAGCACCAGGCTCAGCTACGGCCGGAAGTGACGCACTTGGAAGAACAGGAAGAAAGTAAAAGAATAAATAAATTAAATTGACTGTAAGGAAACATGGCGGCAAATTCCTTCCAAAATCTCTGGCCTGATGGAAAGGAAACAATTGAAACAAACATTCAAATCAGGCTTTTAAATAAACAATATATTGAATTTTTATTTCATACCCATTTCCCATAATGAGCCACTGAGCAACTAGTCACTAAATTTGCTAGTCACTAAGTTCACAAGATCTGTAGCACGAAATATTTCAAACTGAATACTTAAAAATATCAAATAAGAAACCAGTGCAATGTTTGTCAGTCAGTAGTGATTCTGCTTTACTACCTATACTTGCATCTCATGTTATACAGTTCATAATCTGACACCAATTAGCTTTAAAAATTGACAGCAATCAGGAAACTTGAACATAACCTCCAAGCTGTGTCACGGATGAGCCTAAAAAGCTCTGCTGATTATAATGGGGGTAATTTAGTGTTTGTTGTGTTGTGTTGTACTGGTGGCGTCCTGAACAGAGGCTGTCATTTGTGGTTGCCATTCAGTGTTGTATATCATAATGTACACATACACACACAGTATGTCATAACACATATATACACACATGTGTGTGTGTATTATAGGTCCCACCAATGTTCACTAATAAATATTAATTTATACCTTTGCCTCAAACTCTTAATTTGTTCTCATTAATTTGTAAGAAAGATGTTAAATTTAATTATGGGGCAGCTTTAAGAGATCTTAAGTGTAGTCACATAGAATAAGGTATTAAAATGTGCTTTATAAGTACTAATAAGTAGCCGGTATGCTAGTAATATGCATGCTGCCTATTTCATTTACTAAATATATCACAGTTTTGCATAGCCTGGGCCCGTCCATATTTCCTGTGACGCTACATTCTATTTCCCGAGCAAAGTCAGTCTGGCCAAGCTGCCGTTTTAGAGCATTTCAGATTCCCAAAAAAGTGGGAACCAATGAGAAACGAGCTCCCCCGCCCCGGCACGACTGAGGCGGGTGTAGCGTAATTTAATTTATTATAGATAATAATTTATTGCTAGATTATATATCAATTATATGGCAGAAAAATGTTTTGTTAGTTCTTTTAATATCAGTCAGTCGCTTGCGGTCTAAATGAGCAGTTTTTGGCCAGACTGAACTGCGAAGCTAAAGCAGACATTATGTGGGTAGTCAAAAGTCTGGTTCCTGTAAAACTATGCTCTGTTTAGCATAACGGCTCGGGGCCTGTATCCGAGCACCATGAATCATGTTTGATCCGCACCCTCTACTTACAGCGAGAAGGAGAGACGAGAGAAAACAGGCAGAATTAATGTACACTTGAAATAAAGGTGAGCGAGACGAGGTAAGAGTAGAGAGTCGTGACGACCTTCTGGTGTCAGAGAAACAATGAAGTGCAGAGCGCACACCCACAATCCCTCTGTGATTCAGACACCCATTCCAGCATCCCCGGCTCCTCAAGCTCTTATCATGGGAACGTTACACTTCTCAAGGAGGGATGAGAGCAACCAAGTCAGCACTTCTCTTAGCTTGTGCATTTACAGTATTTTCCTGGCTACTAGTTACCACACTTCAACAAATTTCACGTTTGCAGTTCCCTCAGTTTATTCTTAATACTTCTTTCTGCAAAGGCAAATCACAGTTCAGTTACTGTACATATTGTTAAAACTGCTATGACTGATATAGTTCATTTTTACATTTAAATCAAAATAATTTATTTAAAAGGAGACATATTATGTCCCTTTTTACAATATGTCATATAAGTCTCTAGTGTCCCCAGAATGTGTCTGTGAAGATTCAGCTCAAAATACCCTATTGATCATTTATTACATCATTTTAAAAACGCCTATTTTGAGCAGAAGCAGAAAAAGGCAGAATTTCGTGTCGTAAATGCAAATGAGCTTCTACCAGATACACTTTGATCAAACAAGACATTGAAAATGTATGCACTTGTCTTTTCTCTAGATTAGACTACAAAACCCGTGTGATTTCATTTACAGGAATCTTATTAGATATGGACATTAATATGAGTAATAAGCGCAGATGTCTGGGTGAACTATGACTTACTCTTTGAGTTTGCTGTCAGAGCAGAGGATGTACAGCACTTTGACTGCTTGAGCAGCCCGGCATGACTGATGCTTCCCGGGAGTAAGCTCATCTGCGGATATGAAGCTGTCGCCCCTCGCTGCTTCGTCAGGAAATGAGGCGACCAGAGTGTCCGTGTTCAGGAGCCACAGCTGATAATTAAAAGAGAAAAGAAATTACCTGAAGAGCAGATTTAAAGGGGACATACCGGGTAAAACAAGAGACTTCTCTTTTAATTAACTAGTAAACAAACTTTGACGTTGACTTGACAAAGCCTTGTTTGGAAGTTTAAACATTTTTCGACACTTCCAGTCGATAAAATATTATTAACATGTTCTAGCACATTGCAAAAACTGTTTGAACAAGTTGCTAACATGATTTAAAACGCCGTTTTAAACGCAATTTTTAGCATTACTTAACATTGCTAACTTAACTTAAGCACACTGCTAACATGAAATAGCATTTTGCTACTAAGTTTTAGTCGGGTAGTATGTTTTAACATGGCTTTGTCAAACCAACATAATTAATTAAAGTTAGCTGAACTGTAGACATGTTTAGCCTGGGCCTGCCCATACTTCCTTTGATGCAACATTCTTTTTGCGAGCAAAGTCAATCTGGCCAAGCTGCCGTTTTAGAGCATTTCAGATTCCCAAAAAAGTGGGAACCAATGAGAAACGAGCTCCCCCGCCCCGGCACGACCGAGGCGGGTGTAGCGCGATGACACAGCAGTTCTGCGGCGTTCAAACATGGCGTGTACCGAGCAGCAACAATCGTTCGACTCTGCTGTTGCAGCTGTTTTGAGAAATTTTCATGACAGGTTTTCTTTGAAAACGGAGCAGAAGTAATTAAAGTAAGTAAAGACATTTTCCTACTGCTTTATTGAAGCTAGCTACAATTGGTTACGGTGGCTTCAGGTTCCGTCTGATTGGTTGTAGATTCGTCCAGTGGTATACAGAGGCATCTGATGGACGCGGGTTAAGAAGGCGGGTAGTAAGGCAGCTTGGCCAGACTAATCTCCTCTGAGCTTTACAGTCGCGGAAGCCAGGCTACGTAATCACAAGTTTATAAGTTGAAATTGCGAGATACAGAGTCTCACCTGTTAATTGTTGATGTTAACACACAAATGAGTTTATAATTTAGTTTGAATTGTGAGATAAAATGTCGTGCTTATTTATGCTCCTTTATTTTTCTTGTGAAACTGTGCACATCTCACATTCAGAGATTGGACAGATTGCAATTCTGCATCCTGTTTGCTCTCAACTTAATTCTGAAAGACTCATAGCGCTGGTAGTTCATAGTGACTAACTAATCATCAGGAAAATCCCTGTAATGTAGAATTATTTTGCTCTTCTCACATTCAAGCGGTTCACTGTCTGCATGGCATCTCTTCCGATACTGTGAGGTTTGTGAGAGCTGTAGTTAATGAGCTTTTAGATCCTACTGTGCCTGTTTTTGCTATATAATGTGTCTACCTGTCGTTACTATAGCAACAGACAGCATTCACTGCTGAGTGACTTCCATCCTTCCTCTAAACCTAGCTGCCATCGCTCGCCGCAGCTCAGTTATGAGCAGTAAATCCCTGTGCTGCGTCTGTCTCTTCGTAATGTATTGTGTGTGACTTATATATACAGTGCTGTTCATAAGAAGTCTCTTCTGTTTCCCAAGGCTCAATTTTTTAATCTCATTTCCAGTAATATCACGGAGTATTAAAATAACTGTATTCTGTGTGACTATATTGAAATGTAATTTATAGTCTTCAATGTCATGTGATCCTTCAGAAATCATGTCACAATGGGCTCAGAGGAAATATGTGCCTCTCTATATGCCTCTAAGCACCTGTACTGTACATACCAATCGCTGCAGTGTTTTAAATGGATATCCTTCAAAGATTAGGCTTTATTAATCCTACTCTGTGTGTAAATGAACACTAGAGGCAGCAAGACTTTTGTTCTTTTACACACAGAGTATGATTAACAAAGCCTAATCTTTGAAGGATATCCATTTAAAACAATTTCATCACGCTGCAACATTTGGAAACCGATATTCAAGTGTCACACATACAGCGTCGGATTTAATATTTAGTATCAGTTGCTCGGCTGTCCGTGGGTGTTGGGCTTATTTACATCAGAGTGTGTGTTTTTATATTGTCACACAGAACTGTATTTAGAGGTGTGTGTTTTCAGTGAGCCTGGGTGGTTGTTCTGATGGACTGATGTGGTGCTCAACAAACTTTTCTGATTATCAGTGTTGAAAACAGTTGTGCTGCTTCATATTTTGCATATTTAAAGAAAAAAAACATTTTTGCACTGTTTATCAAAGAATTTGAGAAGTGTCCACAAAAATATTAGTCAAAATTATTAGTTCATATGAATAAGTAAGTTTCTGGATCTGGGATCATTTCAGTTGTGTTGCGGTCTGTGGAGGGACAGGTAGCTCTCTGATATCATCAGAAATATCTGTTCTGAAGATGAACGAAGGTCTTACGGGTTTGGAACGACACGAGTAGATGAGTCATTCTCATCTATTTTAAGCAGCAAAGCTGTTTTCAACATTGATAATAATAAAAACCTTATTTAATTTGTGCACCAATAAATAAATTCAGCAGCAAATCAGCATATTAGAGTGATTTCTGGAGGGACACTGAAGACTGGAGTAATGATATATTCCCATAGAAAACAGCTATTTTAAATAGTGAACACATTTCCTAGTATTAATTTTTAATCTAACACATGCAGCCTCGGTGAGCTGAGGAGTCTTCTTTCAGAAACATTTGATTGCAGTTTTTCTAAATGTTCAACCAGTAATGCAGAAGGAGAATCTTTTGAAGACTTCAACAGCAAACACTTCTGTATGGCTTCAGAAGCGTGCTTCAATTATAGCATCTCTACTTTTAGGATATTTCTATAGAATTTTTGGGCTTTTTCATGAACCGAACAGACACGGAACATCAACAAAAAAGCAGCATTAAGATAAATGATCAAATTCTCCTTTCTTCCCTTACTGCTGCATACAAGTATACAGCATCTGATGATTTCGATCCATAATGATGTTGATGATGGTTTCTCTTGTACAGTGCTCTGCCCCACCTAGAGAGAGGCTCGTCTCTGGAGGGAGTTGCTCAGATCTGACCTTCTCGTCTCGGTCTGTCGCTCACTGCATGACATGTTCGACTGCCGCTGCAGGACTCCGGTCTTCTATACTGATGCCATGGTCTGTATTTTGCATGTTTTACTGCACATGGCAGTTCGCAGTATTCAATGTTTATGTGTTCAGTGACTGGAGGACAAATCCAGATCTGGGTTGTAGGTCTCGGTGTAAATGTCCACCTTGTCTTAGTAAGGTCATTTCTGTGCGAGATGTGTGAGACTTCCGATTCATTCGCTGCTCAAAAACAATAACAACAACTATAAAACTGTTTGCACTCCGATCCAGTGTATTTAAGACTGTGATAATAAATCAAAATATTATGATAACGAATAACAGTTTGAAATATCAAGCAGAATACTGGACTGCTTTTAAGGGCTGAAACAGCAGGACATGAATGACACCAGAAGCCTCACACATTCAAGTTAGAAATGACTGTCTGTTCTTACAGTAAAAATAGTGTGGACCGTATTAATGTACTAATGCAGCGCGAGTCCCGTCGGAGAGAGATGTGGCTTAGTAAAGTTATTACCATCCCATGGTAAGAAGCAGTTTATTCACGTACTGCATGCTCTTAATCAGTGGTTCTCAGCTGATGGGTCACATCTGCAGGCATGTTCTAGTATTTAACAGTAATATAAATCAGTACAAAGTAATTAAAATAGCAAATAAACAATGCAACTTAAACCGACTATATGACACTTTTGCTCATATCATATTAATAGTTTGGCATATTGTTGGTGTTTGTGTGTGTTAGTGTATATACAGTGGGGCAAAGAAGTATTTAGTCAGCCACCGATTCTGCAAGTTCTCCCCCTTAAAAAGATGAGAGAGGCCTGTAATGTTCATCACAGGTCCTCCACTCGTTACCTGTATCAAACATCTATTTGAACTCATTATCAGTATAAAACACCTGTCCACAACCTCAAAAAGTCACGCTCCAAACCCCAGTAACAGAACTGTAGACCTGCAGCAAGGCTGGGAAGACTGAATCTGCAATAGGTGAGCAGCTTGGTGTGAAGAGATCAACTGTTGGAGCAATTATTAGAGACTGGAAGACATACAAGACCACTGATAATCTCCCTCGATCTGGGGCTCCACACAAGATCTCACCCCGTGGGGTCAAAATCCCAGAACCACACGGGGGACCTAGTGAATGACCTGCAGTGAGCTGGGACCAAAGTAACAAAGGCTATCATCAGAAACACACTGAGCCGTCAGGGACTCAAATCCTGCAGTCAGACGTGTCCTCCTGCTTCAGCCAGGACGTGTCCAGGCCTGTCTAAAGCTTGCTAGAGAGCATCTGGATGATCCAGAAGAGGATCGGGAGAATGTCATATGGTCAGATGAAACCAAAATAGATCTTTTTGGTAAAAACTCAACTTGTCGTGTTAGGGTTGCATCCAAAGAACACCATACCTGCTGTGAAGCACGGGCATTTTCTGCAACGGGACCAGGACGACTGATCCGTGTAAACGAAAGAATGAATGGGGCCATGTATCGTGAGATTTTGGGTTGCCGTGATTTGGGCAAGTAAGACATGATCCTGGATCAACATTACTGTCCAAAAATATAAACTTATCCCAGTCCTTACCCCTAAACCTACCCCCCTAAAATTTCTGCCTAAAATCAGTGGGAAGTTTAAGCTGATTAACAAGAGTGTTGAAGCACCTAACTATGATTATAAGCCTAAAACAGATATTTCCAGAAAAATGATTCCTCAATTCTGATTGGTTGATTAGAATGTTGATCCAGGACCATCTTGTGCTTGGGGAAATCACGCTCACCGAGATTTTGAGTGAAAACCTCCTTCCATCAGCAAGGGCATTGAAGATGAAACATGGCTGGGTCTTTCAGCATGACAATGACCCCAAACACAGGAGTGGCTTCGTAAGAAGCCTTTCAAGGTCCTGGAGTGGCTTAGCCAGTCTCCAGATCTCAACCCCATAGAAAATCTTTGAATGGAGTTGAAAGTCTGTGCTGCCCAGTGAAAGCCCCAAAACATTGCGTCTACTACTAGAGGAGATCTGCATGGAGGGATGGGAAAAAATACCAGCAACAGCATGTAAAAACTTTGTGAAGACTTACAGAAAACCTGATCTCTGTCATTTCCAAGCAAAGGGTATATAACAAAGGATTAAGATGAAATTTAGTTATTGACCGAATACTTATATTCCCCCATAACTTGCAAAAAATATTCTTTAAAAATCCTACAATATGATATTCTGGATTTTCCTGGAGATGAGGTTTACAGGCCTCTCTCATCTTTATAAGTGGAGAACTTGCACAATCGGTGGCTGACTAAATACTTTTTTGCCCCACTGTGTGTGTATATATAAATATATATATATATATATATATGTATATGTGTACATATACACACACACACACACAAACACACAGTGTATATAGGGTGCAACAGGGCTATAGGCGCTCCGGGGTTAAAGGGATAGTTCACCCAAAAATGAAAAATTGATGTTTATTTACTTACCCCCATGGCATCCAAGATGTAGGTGA
>JAUMHQ010000076.1:3550715-3563307 GCA_032361165.1 Enteromius paludinosus | reverse complement strand
CACTTGACAAGTGCATTCCAAACGACTAAATAATGACACACATGTGCACTGCTCACTCAAGTTCCCACTAACAAGGGCATAGGGATGATCACTTTGATTTGGAAAATGACCATGAACCGTACGATACACGATACGCGAACCGTTGCACCCCTAGTCTCCACTTTCTGCCATTTTTCCAATAAGACGCCTCCTCTCCCTGAGCCTCATGGGATAGGAAAGTGTCCATGGTATGCCTACAACTGAAATCGGGTGGAAGCAGTAGGTCATCCGGGTACTTCTTGCCTACTGAATTTCGGATACTATGAATTCGGACATTCTATTCGCCTCGCATACTGTTTTTCGCGTACTATGTAGTAGGGAAGTAAGCGATTTCGGACGCAGCAATTGGCCTGTAGTTAACCCAAAGTATAAGCAGAGTTTGTCCAGCCTGTGCATTTCAACACGATGATGGTTTCTATGAGTAGTGGAGTTTCTTCTTCCAGCTCATGATTGTTATTTTTTTATAAGGTGAAAAATAATCATGATGTATTTTTGTGAACCCAAAACCTGTGAATCAGTGGGTTTCTGAAGGGGGTTTTAGTTAAAGGCCTGAAATGAGGTCTGTGGTTCACTCAACATAAGTGCAAGATATTTTCACATTTCATTCCACAACATTTTACTTTGTCTTTAAAATGGCGTTCGCTAACAAGTGGCCAAATGGGACTTCAAAAGTTGTGCATAGCTTAATTTTAGCAAAAATTAAATGGGAAAGGGAAATCCAAAGGGAATCAGTGTGATCCTAAAAAAATACATCATCACTGCAGAACCGCATGTGCTGGACAATTACAGATCTTTGGGAAAAGAACTTGAGAAATATTCACTGTTGTACTTACTATGCATGATGGCACTGACTTCATACACTGGGCTGAAGATCAACGAGCTTCCACTGTTGTTCTCAGTTCTGCTGCGGAAGCGACGGCAGCTCAGTCTAGATGAAGACATGATTTCCTGTAGAGAGTAGCCATGGTCACTTTGACACTCGTAAAACTCTCCTTTGAGTGCCAGAGGAAGGAGTATCTCTGCAGTGGCCATGTTGTGCCCCAGCACCTGACAGCGTGCCAGTCTTTCTCCATCTCTGGCCACCTCCACTGACAGCAGGGTGAGCTGTCTTCCTGCGGGTATGGTGAAGTTGTCTACAGTCAGCTGGTTTTGGCATATGAAGGCGAAGGAGCCGCAGGCGTCCACTCCAACGGGACACAAACCCACGATTTCCTCTATTGTGTTGTACGGTAGGTCCTCAGCGACGAGACTGAAGTGACCTAGACAGATGCACAGGGTGTTCAAATCAACAAATTTGCTTTTAGTTTACAGGTTAATTTCCTTGAACCACAGCCACGTTGAAGGCTTAGGTTCTGTAGCATCAAGTCTTCTTCATGAATAGACAGCTGCTTTGGATTGAGCTGTTCCAGGTGAAAAAAAATATCAGTTATGTATTTACGCCTATAATTTTGTACTGAATATATTAAAACTTTGTAATTAAAGGAACAGTTCACCCAAAAATAAAAATTCTGTCATCATTTACTTATCCTCAGGTAGTTTCAAATCTTTATTTATTCTTTCTCAAAGAAAGTTTGTAACCAGGCTTTGGATCAAAACAGCCTGGATACAAGCTTTTTTTTAATCAAAATATCTTCCTTTGTCTTTGGCAGAGCATATATATTCATGTAGTTTTGGAACATGCATTATGGAAGTGTAATTTTATCCACCTGGGGGTTTTGTACTTAAATATTTAACTTTAATTGTTGTTAATAATTTTTTCTCTTCCTATAATTTGGAAGCATTAAAGCATTGCTTGGTTTGAACATCTAGGCACAATATGATGAAGAATGTGTGATATGATCAAAATAGAAAGGATCTGTATGTTTGTCCAGTCTTTATTTCTTTGTAATTCTGCTTGTTGATGTCAGAACTGTAGAAGTAACATATATATTTTACCACTTTCAACAATGCTATAAATGAAAAATATACTACGTGAATCGTGAACACGTGGTTTCAGGTCCAAATCCTCAACTCTAGTTTGCATCAGTTTACCTAGAAACACCTTGCTGTTGTTTTAGTGGCTCACCTGAATATCCAGTTGGCAACTCAAATGAAGCTCCGGTGTCAATCTCCTCACAAGACACAGACAGAAGCTCTAAACCAATCACCTTCACCAAATCTCCAGTAGATAAACACACTTCACTCCCTGAAAGCTCATAAATGGAACCTGAAAATAAATAGCACATCATCAGGCCCTGTATTAATAACTTCCTTTGTTCATTTTATAGGAATTTACTGACTTTGGACTTTGATCACAAAGTCAAACATGCCATAGCCTTATGAGAACAATAAAAAAAAGGGGTGGAAAAAGATAGAGCACATTAGCAATTTGCACTTTTTATGTATACTGGGTACCTGAGAATTTGATACATTTTTAGGACTTCGACAGCTCCAGGACACTTGCACCTCAACCAAACTTTGCAGAATGATTTGTACAAAGATTCTCAACCATAAAAGATATGAGAAAACGATTAGATATACTTAACTATACACAATATGAAGGTAAACATGGCTTTTGCTATGCTATACACAGTGTAAATCTGGTAAAAGTCCCTGATTTGCTTTTAATGTGTTCTTTAGTGCAATGCGCAATGATAAAATTAAGTATAATAATGAGATAACTTTGCAACATTTGCATATCAAATCTTATATTTCATTGTTTATTTCCCTAATCGCTTATTATGTTTACCTAAAATGCCTGATAAGCATGTCCTCTAAGAAGATGTATGATACTGACGCATGTCTTATAACAGAAATTCATATTTTGCTCCGGAACCCTGCTAAAAAAGGTATTCAGATAACAGATATGCATTTGAGAAATCTGTTTGAAAATTATTCTGAATATGATGTAATCTTTGTGGTGCGGGGTAGTATTTATAGTTAGCAGACTTTTTTATTTTTTTTTTTTTTATTTTTTTTTTTTTTACTTCAATATTTTACTTCAAATGCACAACATCCTCTTTATTTGAAGCAGTAGATCTCGACTTGGCTTGGGCGGCAGGTTTGTTGTGTTCAGCATGGGAAATGTGTACAGGTAAATATACATAATAAACAATAGAATAAAAAAAAATATTCGTTATTTATGTATTTTAATGCAAATCCATTTGTCGCTTGGCAAAAGCAAACCTGGACAGTTGCGTGACATTCCCTTACCTTTAAATTAATTAAATTAAATATTTTAATTAAACATTTCTTGTATTAAAAACATCTTTAATACAGAGCTGAAGTCATTATTTGATATTAAATGTAAAATCTTACAACCACTGATTTAAAATACACTATCATGACTATGCGTGTTAAAGCAAATTTGACAGACAATAAAACTACTATAGTGCATAACATATATATAAAGAGAATAAAGTAGAATAAAGATTGAGATCAACCTTTCACCTCTTTCTAAGCTATTGGTTTTTAAAGCAACACTTTCGGTCACACATTTTGAACTAAGGATGCGCAGCATAAACCACACTGACAATGAAAAAAAAAAAGATCTCAAACTCCATGTCCTGTCTGGGGTCAGAGAGACCCCAACAGCCATTTCAATAACAAAAGCGTTACACTGAAGTAAGACATTTTAACTTTGTGGCACGCTTGGTTCATTTTACATTACTTCAGTTTAGGGTTTCAACGATCCCAGGCATAAAATAAGATATTGTGCATTCAGGTTTCGCATGAACATTGTCTGGTTTGGTATTTTTTTCATTCTATTTTCAAATGTAAAAATAGGTCAATCTAAACGTCATATTCTGACCAAGTCACATTTGCCTGTGCCTCCATAAGAGATTTCTATAGAGATATATCAATATTTTTAAATGACTGTATGTCTCTGGGACTAACATCAAAGTCTCAACACAATGTGGGTATTATGAAAACATTTGTTCCTCATTTTAGAAAATGATGATGTTGTAAGATACGACTGGGAGAATAATTAACAATTACAATGCAAAAAAAAAATAAAATAAAAAATGCATGGACATAGTAGAACACAATAAAAAAATCTATATAATAATATAATAATAATAAATAAAACTTTGAGTGAAGAACAGTATTATCTTGCTGCTTGTTTTGTGCTTTTTATGCCTTGAAAAAAGCACAATACACAGAAAGAGAGTAAAACCATATAAACCTACCCTGGAAATAAACCCCAGAGCAGATCTGCAGTATGCGGGGTAGAGACTGTTGATCCAGACAGTTGATGAAGAGTCGCAGAGAGTGGAGGTCTCCCATCTCTCACCGCTGACAGACAATCACACACTGAGCTGAGCTCTCTCAGAAACTATAGTTCAGAGAGGAAGTCTCACAGGGACTCACCCAGAACCACAAACAACATATATCCCAACCTTAGTCAACTGCACACAAGCTTTTTATTTGCATATATTTATTGAAATGGATGCATTTCAATTCTGTGTCAACTATTATGCATGTACTTATTGTTTCCACATACAATAACTGTGTTAATAATGATTGTTTATGTGGTTTCACTTTTGTTGGCTTCCAGGAAGGTTCCAAGTCCTTATATGGCTAATGCTTAGCTCATGAATATTAATTAGCCAAAACTGTTATTGGTTGGTCTTTCTAAAGGGGCGTTTACTAGTGCCCGTCATTCACCACCGCGTGATTCGCTAATTCGCCATTTGAGAGACGCCCACTTACTCACGTCCGCTTTTAAGCCAATCAATCGCGCGTTTTAAAGGAACGTCGCGTTACTCTTTTAATATTAATGAGCCGGAAGACGATCCGTTTGAGTAGATTACCCAAGATGCTTGGCGTGCTCGTAGCAAGGGGGAATGTGTGACAATGGCAACAAATACTACAGCAAATAACTCATCTTTCGACTGTCCATCATGGTAAAAACAAAAAAGAAAAACACTCCTGTACTAGCTGGATTTAGTGCGTGAATAAGGCTTTATTGCATCCAGCATAAAAACAACAATCAGCCTTACAGCGAACTGTTAGCTCTCGTGCTCTTTAGCAGATCTACCGCCACACTGTGCAACCTAAACTTGTTTTACAAATTGCATTCTTTGTGTATATTGCGTTCATTTAATCGGAGTAGATTTTTAAAGAGAACACGTCAGATGCTACATGTTTTATTTAACGGATTGTTTTTAGTAAATGCACGTTGTTAGATGATTGGGGTGTTTACGAGTTCATTCATGCCTTGTTTTTTTTTCTCAGGGCAGGAAAGCCTCCAGCAGGACTGCATTTGGACGTGGTGAAAGGAGACAAACTTGTTGAGGTATTGCACCGAGTTTTAAGAATATCTCCTAATAATTTGACGGGTTTGCTATTGTACTCCCTCTTGTGTTGTTCCAGCCCTGTTATTGTTTTCCACTGAACAAGTGTAAAGAATTTTTAAGGATTCTTAAAGCAGCACGTCTCTATCCAAGATTAAAAGCACAAAAATAAATCAAAATCAAATAAGACATTTAAATATGGGTTTATTTGTGTATTTAATCATTCTGTGCTTGACCGCTTGTGCAAGCTGTGACCGGGATGCACCAGATACTGACCTCTCTGTCTGCGGCTCAGTTGAGCTTTCTCATACTGATGCATGCGTGATCGTGGCTGTCGGGTCCAAATGGTGCTACAGAAACACAAGACCCTGAGATTTAAGCTCTGAGAGGGGAGTCGTTCCCTCAGGTGTTATAACTCTAGGGCACATTAAGAAGTCATTTTATGTCATGGGGACTTGGCTTGTGCCAATATAGAATGGCACCTAGAGAAACTGTTTAACTAATGGACAGCACTAAATTTCCCAGTGGATTACTCACAGGACATAAAGACAATATATTTTGTATGAGTAGATTTCTGAAAAAAGACTAAAAGTTACAAAGTGACTATCTGAAGAAGAGAAAAATAAATCCTGTTGTATCTTGCTGTAATCTTTCTCAAATTCTTGACTAATCAAATCATCGCTGCACTATTTATGTGTGTCAAACCGAATGTAAATAAATGTGTGCTAAATACAAGCGTTTTCATCAGTGGAAGCAGCCAAGTTCTTTTTTTTTTTTTCATTGAATGCAACCCAAAAGATTTTTATGCATTTTTACTCATACCATCCAGTCTCAATTGTATCTGATAAGGCTTGTTGTTTAAGTTTCTTTGGCTGCAGACAGCCCACTGAATTACTTTCTTTGCAGAAACTGATCATTGATGAAAAGAAGTATTATTTGTTCGGGAGGAACCCAGACGTCTGTGACTTCACCATCGACCATCAGTCGTGCTCTCGGGTGCACGCGGCCCTCGTCTACCACAGGCATTTGAAAAGAGTGTTTCTCATCGACCTCAACAGCAGTAAGTGCATCAGACCAATGACAGTCACGCCACATCATACAGATAAGAGTGGACCAGTAAACCAGCATGTATGTTGACTTCCTGTAGCACATGGTACGTTCCTCGGACACCTTCGCCTGGAGCCACACAAGCCCCAGCAGGTTCCCATTGACTCCACCATGTCGTTTGGTGCTTCCACGCGTGTTTACACCATTCGGGAGAAACCTCAGAGTCAGCCGGGCTCCGGCGTCGGGGACAGTAAAACCGGGGACGACGAGGAGCTGAAGGGTCTTCTGGGACTTCCAGAGGAAGAAACTGAGCTGGAGGTACATGTCTGCTCCACCCGTTTGCATGAACTTCATCTTTACGGCTGTTCTGTAGTGATAAAATCATAAAAACGGAGTAAACACAAATATGGAAATACTGTATTGAAGGAACAAGTCCTTAACTAGTGATGTCACAATACTACATTTTCTGTGGTTGGGTACCACACAAAATTTCAGTTATCACTGCCAAGTTGGGTACCATAGCAGAATCTGTTGGAAAATCTTGAGCCATTAAAAAAAAAAAAAAGGAAATTAAATGAGTCGTTAATGCTAAAGTAGTGGCCTAATGGATAGAGAGTCGTGGGTTCGAGTCCCAGGTCCGGCAGGGATTGTGGGTGGGGTTAGTGAATATCCAGCACTCTCTCCGCCTTCAATACCACGACTGAGGTGAGACCCTTGAGCAAGGCTACCTTCCCCCTACTGCTCCCCGGGCGCCGCAGCAACAGCTGCCCACTGTTCCGGGTGTGTGTTCACGGTGTGTGTGATCACTTCTCACTGCTGTGTGTGTGCGCGCTTGGGTGGGTTACATGCAGAGCACATAATTCCTAGTATGGGAAACCATACCTGGCCACTTGTCACTTCCTTTCCTTTCCTTCCTTCCTAAAGTAAATGGATGTTTAAAATAGCAGGTAGCCTTCAAATAATAAAAAAAAAAGAAATGTCATCCATCTGGAACGACAATGAAAATGAAGCGCTTCTCTTCATGAGAAAATACCTGAGTCTTTTAAATTAGAACGCGTCGCCTAGCAATGATTGAAAACCAGTGGTGGAAAGAGTACTTAAAATTTGTACTTAAAGTACAACTACTGTTACATTACTGAAATAATACTCGACTACAAGTAAAAGTACTGGTGTCAAAAAAATACAAAGAACAAATTAATGTTCTCAAAAACTACTCTGAGTACTAGTTACTGTTCATCTGGCTATATTTAACCCATGTCACAATAGTGACCGTAAAAAAAGGTTTTCATTTGTAATGCTCTAAAAAGCTGCTTTCAAGCCGCTGATCTGTCTTATTCCGGATATCTACGGTACACCTATAATAAGTGCTTTTATTCTAACTGTTGTATCCTGGTCAGAACGTCACCGCTGCAGAGTAACACACGCCAGCATGAATCGCCCTAGACAGAAACATGGAGAAGCATCTCTGGTTAGAATCAGCTTTTCCTGGTTTAGACATCACTGCTTTTTATTGGTACTTTTACGATTGCATGATGCATCAAAGGTTTGAATATCAGTTAAAAATGTTGGCATACTCTTTAACGGACGATGATTTAAAAGTAACGAAGTAGTTTATTTTGCTGAATTTGTACTCGAGTACAAGTACAGCTTTAAAAATACTCCGAGTACAAGTACGCGGAAAAACTACAGTAACATGCATAGTTCATTAACTCCACCACTGTTGGAAACAACGTAAAGACGCGGCGCTGCGCTTCTCGTCCCGTGTGTAATGGACTTTAACAAGGAATTCATAGAACGAAACGTCAGGTCGTGACATTGCGTCATTCAAGCAGCTGCAAGAATGTGAAAGTTTGACACACAAATGAAACCATCAGCAAAAAGACTGACCGCATGTTTACAAATACAAGCACAGCTGTTTAGAGGTTAATGATGATGTCACAGAAATTACCAGTATTTTGGAATGGATGTGTGAATGGTGCTTTTCCAGAAAAAGACGGAATGGCGTTGCCTATGTGAACAGTGACGTTATGAATTTACCAGTAAAGTCGTTCTGCTAATTTTACGTGAATTTACTGGTACACCGTGTGAAAGACAATTAATCCACACTATCTTGAATACCGCTTCGGAGCGGGTGTGCCGCACGAGTCTTGAAAAGTGAAGCCGTTGCGTCTTTGATCACCCCCATGTGACTGGCTGTAGTATAGGTCATAAAGCTCGCCCTCTCCATCTAATCGAATGCGAGTCTACCTCACCTTTTTCTGAAAATGCTTTTTAGAATTAAGTCTATGTTGCTCTCAGGAAGAAACCTTTTGGGTTTGAAGTAGATTTAATACCCATCCCAAACCCGGGAAATAAGATGTACACAGGCACAATTGGTCTACAAAATAAATTTCAGGTGTTTTAGGTCCATTGGAAGAATAAACAGCTCTCTAAAAGTGTTTTTTGGCTCTTTTGGCAGAACCTGACTGAGTTTAACACCGCTCATAACAAGCGCATCTCCACCCTCACCATAGAGGAGGGCAACCTGGATATTCAGAGACCCAAGAGGAAAAGGAAGAGCTACAGAGTGACCTTCAATGAAGAGGATGAGATCATTAACCCAGGTACAGTGATCAGCCTTAAATTACATGAAGACGCTCTGCAGTTGCTCTTTTAATTAAACCGGTCATATGTTGCTGCTAAAAAGAATGTTATTTTGTGTATTTGGTGTAATGCAATGTGTTTGAGGTTTAAAGAAAACACATTATTTTCCACGCACTGTGCATTTATTGTTTCTCCTCTAAGCCCCGCCTCCCAAAGTGGTTTGATTTGTAAAAAAAAAAGCGAGGTGTGCTCTGATTGGCCAGCTATCTAGTGCACTATAATTGTGAATAATAGCCCGCCTTCTTTCCTTAAGTAAACATTTGGGTGGTTTTATGAAAATAAACCCACACAGTGACATAGAAAAGTGGGGGCATGTTTAAACGAGTTGTTTCAGGGGAGTGTGGACAAGTCATAACTTTGATAAAGAATTTTTCTTTGGTTTTGAAACTTATTTATAGGGATTTTATTGATCAGCTTGTTATACTCCAGAGCGAAAGTAAAACTGGAAATCATCATATGATCCCTTTAAGACTTGTTGTGCTGTTTCAGCGTTATTTAAATGCTTTTTTTAAATTTTATTGAATATTTCAGTAAGTTTTTGTAAAAAAAAATATATATATTTTTTTACTTTCTCTTTATATTTTTTTTCCCACATTTAGTTTTCTTCTTATTTATTCAAAACATTGTTTTTTTATCAATTGCATGTATATTATTTCTGTTTTGAATGACACTAAACCCAGCACAACAGATTGAAGTTCTCTTTTATTGGTGGAGGAAGGTTGTGATTTATCACCAAAAACATCATTCAAAGCTATCACATAGCCTAAGACTGGGCCTTTAGCATCTCACTACTTTTGTGAGGCTTGTAACAGTGTTTGTTGTTCACTCTTTTAGAGGACATCGACCCCTCTGTTGGACGCTTCAGAAACATGGTCACAACAGCTGTGGTTCCTATTAAGGTAACTTCTCAAGTCATTTTGCGTTATGCAAAAAAGATGGAAGAGCGATTTACATGCTTGTGTTTGTTCACCCAACAGAAGAAGAAAATGGGAGGCAATGCTCTGGGAATCGAGGAAACAGTGATGAGGCACATGCATGCGTTCCCTTTGCAAGGTGGACTCTACAGAGACCTTCCCCCTGTCAGTCATGAAGCTCAGTCCCCAGGAGCTCCCGGCGGAGCCACAATCCTGGGAGGACTGCCGCTACCCCTGCCCAACCCGGCCCCGGACGTAGACCTGGCCGAGGAGGCCCCGCCGCCTCCGCTCGTGCTCAACCCCACACCGTTACCCGGCCCCTACGCCACCGACCCGCTCAGTGAACCCCGCAAGAAGAAGTACGCTAAAGAAGCATGGCCTGGCAAGAAGCCCACGCCGTCTCTGCTCATTTAGCTGCGTATTACTAATACAACACTCCTCTATACTCATGAACTCTGTCTCGAAGAACCTGGCAAACAGACTTGATTTCAGCTGTGCTACAAGAAACGGATTTAATGTGTATGCTTTAAAAGATATTGCCTCCTAAAATCAGGAAATATCACTCTCACGTCCTTCCAGATGTGTTGTACTTACTCAGTGAAATGCAAAAGGCAGAATCTGCAAAGTTCAGTGAATGAAGTTACCTCGCTCTGTTCCTCACACAGATTAATCTGCTCTTAATCATTTGTTTTTGTTTTTGTCGAAAGAGCTGCTTGCACATGATGCATTAGATCTGTTTCATAGGAACATTAAATGACATGAGGGTGAGTAAATGACGTAATTTAATGCATTTTGATTGATCCGTTTCTTTAAAATGCCAGCTTGAAAGTGAAAAGCAAACACAAATACATAACCGGATCCAAACAGCAGAATCTGTCAATTAGCCTAAGATGACAGGGTTTTTCTTTTTTCGTAATGTCCCTATTTATGTAAAATGTTGAGATTTTCTAGACACCAAGAAGTTTTCAAACTAGCTGTTTGGCCACACTTCTACACGAGCATCGTTGCGGATGATAGATCCACAAACCCTGTATTTGGTTTTAAAACGCTTCACCTTCTCTGCAGTTTCACACTGTATTAGTTTCATACATCTGTTCCCCCGTACTATACAAACTGAGGGCAGTGGTGTTTCAAATGAACTGTTCGTGGATGCTTCATCAGGGCTCAATGTATACGGTCTTCACTGTTAAAGAAAAAAAATGTTTTATACTCCTGTTCTGTTTGGTACATTTGATGTTTGTACATAATAATTCACAATAAAAGCCAGTGTATTTTTATATATTTAAACTGATGCCAGTATGTACCTGCCTACAGAGGGTAGGTTGCTTTATTTTATTCTCATGTCTGAGCTGTTCATTTTCTCCACAACTGGTTTGACTACCAGTCAAGATGTCAGCAGTCATGTGATTTTATGGTTGAAGATTATCAGATGATGTCCATTCTGGTCTTTCGTTGCTGCAGCAAGCCTTTACTTTACAAAAGCACCTTCCTGACAGGAACAGACACAATAATCGTCACGTACAGCTGCAAGCAGAAATACACAGTCACCAGAAAGTGATGAGTTAAGGTAGTCACCTTCAGAGTAAGTTCAGTGTCAATAAACAAAACCTTTGCTTTCTCACTTCCTGTTCTTCAGCAGCATACTTTATTTCTGGATACTGACGTCAAACCCAAAACCTGCATTTGGTGGCTTTATGAGGCTTTGGTTTGTCTGTGAGAGGAGATATTTCAATTAGACTAGTTTAGCTAAATAAAGTATAATAGAAATAAAATACTTTTTTTTCTCTCTCTCTTCCGTATTGTTTTTGTTTGTATTAAAAACCACAAATCGATTTACGTGATAACGTTTACGTGATATCCATGACTTCTCTGATTGGTGCGTCTCTCTTAAGGATTGTGGGAAGTTTTTGACCAGACATGTAAAAATACAGAATGAAATGAGTTTCTACATGGGCATAAACACTCTCTTAGAGGTCATCCAGTACTGAAAGTTTATTGAAAGATCTCTGAGGGCAGAATAAGTGGGATTTAGCACTGACAGGAAATGATTTCGTTTCACACTGCAGTGCATACAGCCTACTTCTGCTTCTTACTTCTGTGATCATCTCCATAAATCTTGTCAGCAGATGGAAACATAAAGTGCTCCAAAACCACCTGGTAGATGTCTGCATTGACTTTGGACTTGATAAAACACAACAGACCAACATCAACAGATGTCACAGTACCCAAAATCATCACCGACCTCACACTGGACTTGAAGCAGCTTGGATTCTGTGCCTCTCTAGTCTTCCTCCAGACCTTGATTTACAAATGAAATGCAAAATTTACTTTTATCTGAAAAGAGGACTTTGGACCACTGAGTAACAGTCCAGTTCTTTTTCTCTAAAACCTAGATATTTTAGGCAATGGATAAGTCCCTGCAAGTAAAAATGGTCGCCCTAAGTAATGACCTTTTGTGACTTACTGTCTTTGTGGAGGGTATGGCTGGGTAACTTTCAAAATATTTAGATACCAATACCAATACCTTGAGTTTGATAGCGGGTTTTGAACTATAACTTTTTCGATATCTATTTTTTAAAATGAGTTTTAACAAAATTATCTCAATATATAAAAATTCAGCTTGTTGACATTTATACAGACTTACAACCTCATCTCCGGACCCACTGCACAAAA
>JAUMHQ010000076.1:3515785-3533349 GCA_032361165.1 Enteromius paludinosus | reverse complement strand
CAATAAAAGGCTTGGAACTACTTCAGTTGTGTGTAATGAATCTAAAATATATGAAAGTCTAATGTTTATCAGTACATGACAGAAAATAATGAACTTTATCACAATATGCTAATTCTTTGAAAGGACCTGTATAATCCATTTTAACTTAAGTGGATGAATCTGTGATACTATTACCCACCCAGAAGCCATACACTCCACATTGTCAACTGTCCGAGCCACATGAGTAATTACAGTAATGAGAGTACCAGTCCACTGTGTCTTTTCCATCCAGAACCTGCAGGATCTCCTCTCGGCACTTCTCCTGGTGCTCAGGGTTACAAGCCAGATTGTAGAAGATCCATGATATTCCACTGGCTGTGGTGTCATGGCCTTCAAACATGAATGTGTCCACTTCAGCCCTGATATCTTCATCCGACAAACCCTGCTGATGCTCGTCCTGTGAGCAACAAAAATATCTCTAACATCAGTGATAGATTATATAATGAGGAATATGTAGCAAAATATATTTTCATTGATTTTATTTAAATGTAAGAGTTGTGTAAGTGCTTGAGAATATCATACTCGGGCAGACAGAAGAATATCCAAAAAGTCCAAATATCGTCTGTTTTTGACAATGCCCTGTTCCTTTTCAATCTTCAAGACGTCTTTCCTCTTTCTGATAACTTCCGCTAAAAAAAAATGAAGAAATTGAAATAACATGATAGCTTCGCTTGTTACAGATTTACAAATCGGTTCAAAAATTTGGGGTTGTGAGATATTGTAATGCCTTTGAAAGTAGTCTCTTTGTGTGACTGAGCCGAACACTGAACTCTTGCCCTCGCTAGGGTTCAATCCATTAGGGTTCGGAGTTCGCCGTTCTCCCGGCTCGCTCCCCAGACAGCATGCCAAATTTGCTTTATTTATTTATTACCCGCATATATGGCACGCGCGCGTGCTCGAGATGCACCTAGCTTTATTGCACAGAATTTGCGCTGAGACACGTGCACATTGCGTGCGTCCATCTGTCGCATTTTACTTTAGATATTCTTTAGTTATGTATTTTTTTATATACCATTTGGAATGCATTTGTATTAGATGCACGAAACCTGGGTGCTGACAGACTTTGTCACTGACAGTCCAACCTGATCTCATGGCAATTCGTACGTATATTATGAGATGCAAATTCATATGAATTTGTACGAATGACCTAAACTTAACCCCGCCCCTAAACCTACCCATCACGTGGTTTTAGACAAATCGTACAAAATCGTACGAGTGAGGTCGTACGAATTAGTACGAATTGGCACAATTTTGGCACCTTGTACAAATATGTACGAATTGGTCGTGAGACTGTGTTGGACAGTCACGTGCACTTTGTGTTTGTTTGTCCTGAAGCGGCTGATCACGGCTGCAGTTAAATGCACTTGCATTTTCAAATGCTTTTTTTTATACCAAACTGATGAACACACCGTAAGTTATGTTTTCAGAGCAGAGCAAAACATATGATATATCAAAAAAGATCTGTGCATTAGTCTGAATGCAGTCTGTTAAAGCTGCCCCTGTATATGATATAATCAGTAATAATGCAGAGGAAAAAAAGAAAAATCCAACTATTAAAAGTCAAAACTATTTCTAGCACTAGCACTTTTTAAAATAAGTAATAGCCTGTTTAAATAATGATAAAAATGTAAATTGTGCACAAAATAGGTTTGATTTAAAATGTAGCTATGTGCAGTAATATTGAAGGAGAATGTGATATTCTCCTGGTTTCACAGACAAGGCTTAAGCTAGTCACAGACTAAAATGCATGTCTGAACTGCTTCAACTGAAAATATCTTGTTCTTTCATATCTTAAAATTTTGTAAAAGATGCATTAATATCTTAATTTAACTAAACCCTAGTCCTGGTTTAAACTAAGCCAAGTTTGTTAAACTGGGCCATTGTGTTGATAAATAATAATTTTATTGAACTGAATTGTGAAACCAAGATTCACACATATATCTCAAATATAAACAAAAAAGCCTAGAAACTTCAACGTTGGTTAAGATTTAAAGTTGTACAGATGTATTTGCACAGCAGAAGAATTAATTGGGGTAAAAAGAAATTTGGATCTTGACTCTCGGAATCGGATCGGATCATGAGGTGCCTTAAGATTCCCACCCCTAATACATATTATATATATATATATATATATATATATGCAGCCATATTATAAAACTCTCATAGCCTCATTTAATTCAAATGGTCATAATCAAAGTTATCCACCATTAATTATTGGATGGTTGGGTGCATGACTGTGGCTTAGCAAAGATACATCACCTGTATGATTGTGTGCTATTCTGGTTGCCTTCCTGAATTTGTATCCATGTGGACTGAGATGAAATATGGCCTTGCTGTGGTATGGAAACACTCTGAACCTGACGTTCACCAGGTGGCAGAGGTCATACACCGCCTGGATGTATGGGTTGGTTCCACTGCAAACAGATCGGTGATGTTACACTGAAAGATGACTGATGTGTACAATAGGATGAGTTAAAGGCGTTTGAACTGACCTGTCTGTCTGACAGTTGCTGTTGCAGCTGAACGCACATTTCATGATGCTGTCCAGCGTCATCAGACTTACATGCTTAAACAGTTCAAACGACTCTCCTGATTTGGCATAAACTTCCCACTTATCCTGAAAGACACAAGAATAAATGACTGAATCTTTTTAAATAATTCTAGTAGTTTAAGTGTACCATGTCACACAGCAACACTAAAAATTATATGATCAATAAGTCATAAGGCATTTGCTTTTACTCATCAAAAAAAGATATATTGAAGTGTAAGGTTATTTATTTAAACAGTGAATTGTTTGCACCCTGGACCACAAAATCATAAAGGCACATTTTTCAAAATTTAGAGATTTATACATCATTCAAAACTGAATAAATAAGCTTTCCACTGATGTATGGTCTGTTATGATAGAACAATAGTTGGCCGCGATACACCTACTGTATTTATTTACTAATCAAACATTAAGAATTAATATATTTACAGTAGGAGATTTACAAAATATTTCCATGGAACATGATCTTTACTTAAAATCCTAATGATTTTTGGCATAAAAGAACAATCAATAATTTTGAGCAAAACCATGTTTTTTTGGCTATTGCTACAAATATCCCCGTGCCACTTACGACTGGTTTTATGATCCAGGGTCACAAATCGTCCTGCCCCAATATTACATAATTGTTTGTGATAATATTGCTGCTTCGGGTTGGTTGAGATGATCAAACAAGCAGATCAATTTCTGCGGCGGTCTTACAGCTGTGCACATTAAGCTGCGACAGGATAAACTGATTTAATATGAAGTGTGAGTGAATAATGACATTTTACATTTTTTGGTCACATACAAGCATGACTTTAGTAGAATCAGAGACAAGTTTCACATAAGGCTTCAGAACATCATAATGAAAACCAGGAGTGAGAAGCCGTCTGTGCCGAAACCACTTCTGTCCAGTGGACACCAGCAAGCCATCGCCTGAGGAGACAGTGATAGCCACAGAATGACTTGAGATGATAAAAATGAATTTCATGACTGAATGTCTGACAAAAACGCTATAATTCTTCTTTGGTGTCTGTGCCATGCACTGGACATTGCTAGTGAATAAATTAAAGAAACTATAGTGTGAGAAAACGACTAAATATTATTTAATATAATTATATTTTCTAAATATTCACAAGGACAGACTTGCCTGTAGTTTAACAAATACCCAATAGTAAACTTAATAGTATTGATTAATGAAGAAATCGCTTTCAATCTTACCTAACCAAGGGATGAAAAACTTGTATGCATAATCATCTTTGGGTTCTGTAAATAAAACAGAAAAAATAAATGAATAAATAAATAAAATTCTGGTTGTGGTTGTTAATATTAGAGAAATAATTAGCCTGTAATGTAAATCTCAAACAGATAAGCACCTGTAGTGGTGAGAATGGTCTTCACATATGATGGGTGGTGGATGTTCAGGATGGACAGTGATGGGCCAAACCACAGCGGAAAGGCAAAGGGATACTGTCCACCCCACTTCAAAATCTTTTCCAAATCATGTCCATCCTGGTGGAACTATGAATATAAAAAAGGTCTGTGTAACAACAATAAAACATGTTTCAAGAACAAATCACCCTCTCAATTTAATTTCACGTGAATTCTTCCAATTGCTGCTGAAGAATGTGAATGCAGCGCAAGGCTGTTTATTGCTGCACAATATAGTTATGTAATTGTTCAGTTGTAGTGAATAGACAAGGGCTCAGGCATGAGGTTTCATCACTCGACGATAACCATTGTAAAGTATCACTAGTTTTACAAGAAAATATTACTTTTGTAAATGATATAGAAAAATACAAACAATTTCGGAGTGAAAATAGTTTTTACATTGATTATTTTTTTCAGTCTACTAATGAATAGGCTTGTAAAATGGCAACATAACATGGACGTGACACCTTGCATGTGCATGGTTATTATATAACATATTATAATGCATAACATATTAAAATATGGTCCTAAGTAAAAAATATTTTGATATTTAACATTTTAGTTGGTTAAAACTAAAAAATGAGTCTATTCTAATTAAATGACAGATGTTCGAAAGCGACAGAAAAAGCATGAGTGGACTCCACAACTTAGCTAAAGGGTTGTTTGTGGTCGTGTTATTTACCTCCTTGACGTGTCCGATGAGCCAGTGTGCAGGTGGTCCTGGAAAAGGCTCCATGGCTCGCGTCCCTCTTCTCCTCATAATCAATAATTTAAGCCCTATCGCCAAACACAGAAGCAAGGCGAGCGCAAAGACATGACTCACGGAGAGAAACCCTAAACTCAGCGGGAAACTTGCGTAAAGCTGCATAACGTGAGGAGTCTGTCGCGCTCGGGGTCTGCTGGCATTGAGCTCGATGCGGGACAGAGAGAGAGAGAGAGAGAGAGAGAGAGAGAGAGAGAGAGGGAGGGGCGGATTTCTACTGAACAAAACAAACCTTTGTAAATAGGCTATTCAAAATTGAAGACTCCTATCAGGTTTACTGTGAACTAGTTGATGTGACATTTAAAAAACTTTTTTTTTCTTCCCCTAGGTAATTTAAAAAATGTACAATATTATTGAAACTTATTTGAATAAAACTACAACAACTTCAACTTAAGTTCCAAAAGCATGGATAACAAAACTATTAATGATGAAGACGCAATTAGCACATTTGAAATAATTCATGAAAAATGAAACAAAAGTTACAATTAGTTGCTATAAACTACTTGTAGGCATACAGTAGCCTATACAGTACTATATGCACTTTAGTAGAGTATGCCAGTCAACACATCCAAATAAGTGTACTTCTTTAAAGCACAGCAAAATATTATTAAAACAATGATTTAAAATGAACTTTGAATTATTTAGTTAATTTGATATTATTAACAAAGGGTACTTTTTAGATGTGTATTTTTAAGTACACTTAAGTGACTCATTTAATTAATATTACATTATCTTAGCTTTTAAGAATTTACAGTAAGGTGCTTACAATTTAAAGCTACAAGTGCACATTCAATGGACTCTTCTCAGGTTAAACGCGTCTTGTGAAAAGGGTCCATAAAATTTTACTCACTTTTTTCCCCTGTGCTTTTTTTTTTTAATAAACTTTTATCTCAGAACAAATAAAACTGCTAAATACACTTTGCAGTAATGATAAAATTAATCATTAATCCTACTTCAACATCATTACATAAGCAGTACTTTGTTCAGATATAATCAAATGTAATTATATTTTTGATCTTGATGCTATAAAAATGTACAGTGTTATAATATCTGTTAATGTTATTCAATTAAAAGTGTTATTAAAATGAACTGAGCGGGCAAACATAAAGATTAAGAGTCTGGCCAATCGGAATGCAAGTTTTTCATATGGTTCAAAACCTTTCTCTACATGTGTAAAACTTTAAATATTTAATAAATAATTTATGCATCCAATACATTAATGCACAGATTTTATGCATAAGATAATGAATAATGACAAAATGATCACTTGTGAAGAACACTTTTGATTCTTGATTTCATGATTTCAGAGCACACTTTTTAAAGTTTTACTTTAAAGTACATTTTAAGTCATTGTTTTAATAATCAGTGTTGTGCACATCATTATGTTGATGTGTTGGTAAACATGTCTTGATTTTACCAAGTACTATTTGTCCCAACATACTGTTGACCCCGGGAACAACATTTTAATCCAAAAATATAGTCTTGAACATTTCTCTACACCTAAACCTACTCTAACTCATGAGTGATGCCTAAATCATTACAAACTTTTCATTAATGAATATAAAGTAACATGAATTCACAGAGGAAAAGTTGACATTTTGAAGAAGCAATAGTGGCCCAAAAGAAGAGCAAGAGCACAAGAGAAACATCTGACATTATTATGATATAATGACAGTAAACCAATCTATAACGTAACCAAAACAATAATCATCTTCTCTATGATTTTAACTGTGTCAGCTTAATTATGATAAAAACGTTACTGTAGGACGGCAGCAGTGAAATCACTCAAAACAGGCTGAAATGAACTTGTTTTTAATTATGAATGCATTCTTGTTTGTTGGATGAGTTAGGTTAAATGTAAATATTGCAAGAAGTTCTCTGTCATTCACTGATGTTTGTGACAGCTGCAGGTGGCCGATCTAGAAACAATTGTGTACCATTAAAGCATGTTTGATTTAGTTTACCACAAACTGATGTTTAACACATGAACTAACATGCAGTAACTAACATGTAATTAATGTGGCGTTATTCATGCAGGGATTCACGCAAGTCATGTCGTAGTTAAGTTAGTTCTTGATTAATAGATTTCTTAACTCATCATTAGTTTATAGTCGAGTAATTGTTAATTCATGTACTGTTATTGTAAAGTGTTACTACCATATCTCTTTTGACAACAGAATACAAAAGTAACTCAAGTCCTACTTGTGTTTAAAAACAAATAATTCTAAAGTTCATCTAATTGCATTTAATATGAATTTAAAATATGAAGCATTTTCATATTGAAGTATGTTATTTTACATGTAATTTTTAAATCCCTTTTAAATTTATTAAAAATGCACTCCTTCTCACATGGAACCTTTCTAAAAGATTTGAAACAGATCATAGTACTTTATTCAGTCTTCAGACAAACATCTGCCTTCCACTGTTCATTTCTTCCTCTCTGTTAAGAAAGAAGAGAGGAGAAGTTTGTGCATTACTGGACACACCAAAGTAATTCAGATACCTCTCATATGGCAGAGATTTCTTCTGAATTGTTCAGTTGACTGCTCACTCACGATGGTGCACTTGAGCTGTCGTGTCTACTCTTCTTCCAGCAGATGATTCTGTTGATGTTCTTGTGTCCAGGTGTCTCTATGAGCCTGTGATAGGTCTGTATCATGCTGAGTGCCCGAGCGCTGCCCGCACACATCCGTGCCTTCTGCAGCCTGGGCACCGACTCCAGAGAACACGCAATCTCATACGCATGTACAAAATTTGCATGAGCTCCATCATACTGCTTCTGTTTACAAAAATAAACATAACTCTATAAACACTCCTAAAGTGCACAAAGATCTAACACAACACATGCTAATGATGCTTTACAATGCTTTCTAGATGGGCAGCTCACTAGGTTTGGGACACAAACTCTTACTCTCAAGCTGAGGATGTTTCCGAGGCACATGCAGGCCTTCTCAAGATTTCTGTCCTGTTTGCTTAGAGAAATCTCTTCAAACTTCTCCAAATATTCAGTGGCCTCTGTTAGTTTGCCTTCACTGTAACACACAAACACACAGTTGCTTTAAAAAGAAGTTATTGTTGATAAGTCACAGTTGATTAGTTATGAGGTTGTAAATACTGTAATATCACTTTACTTTCACCATGTAGACACGTACTGTACTGCCACCTTCTGGCTAAAGTTCATATACATCCGTCAAAAGAATAGACAGTATAAAATAATATTTTTTTTATGAAATATTAAGCCAAATGTAAAAAATAATGTCATGAAATAAAAGTACGAGAATTATGGCATGACCTTGTGGCATGAAATCTTATATTTGACCTTCTTTGTCTTTATTCCTGTTCTGCATATTCTGGATGTTAAATATATGTCTTATGTTTTGTCATGTACACCTTTACTGGAGAAAGTAATATTATGAGCAGAGGACATAGATTTGAGCTATAAGCAAAGGTTTGAAGTTAAACCGTCTAATTAAAATATTCATTTCTCTTTTCATTTCACAAGACATTAACTGCTGGACTGGAGTGATGTTTTTATCAGCTGTTTGGACTCTCATTCTGACGGCACCCATTCACTGCAGAGCATCTGTTGGTTAACAAGTGATGCTATGCTACATTTCTCCAAATCTGATGAAGAAACAAACTAATCTACATCTTGGTTGGCCTGAGGGTGAGGATGTTTTCAGCAAACCTTTAAATAATCAAATATGAAATTCATGAAATCTAATCCCAAGAGTCCACATATCTAATTTTCTGCTCTATAGCACCATCAACAGTCCAATGCATGGATTTCTTTGTAGCCCATAAGTAGTGTTCAATAATTTCATATTTTTTTGTTTAATCCAAAGCAGCTTATATTCAATTCAATTCATATATCAATTAATGGGAAATTCCAAGGAAACTGAACTTTTAGGAACCATGTATACTGGTCATTCTTGGTATCTTTTCATGGCAAAACATTGTGTTTTTCTGTCTCTACAGTCATTATTTTAGATATTAGGCTTTAAATGTGTTGGCGTGTGTGTGTGTGTGTGTGTGTGTGTGTGTGTGCAACTACTGTACCTCTGCAGAGATTTGGCAATGGCTTCATATGCTCTTCCCAGGCTGTCTGTATTTTCAAGTGTTGTGGAGATCTCCATACAAACGCTGAAAAACTGACACAAGCAACAGAAACCTCAAAGAAAAAACAACAACAGAATGAGCAAAGTAGAGTTTGTGATCCCTCTGAACAGACCTGTTTAGCAGTCTTCTGGTCTCCAGTGCTCTGATACGCCAGGCCCAGTCTATAGGCTGCTTCTGCTTCTAACCCTCGATCTCCCGCTAGAAAACAGATCAAAAACCAACAACAGCAAGAATCATTAAACTCTGCTTAAAGGGTTGTGTGGTTTTATTGCTGACACAGAAGTGCCTTCTACTTCCCTAATATTATTCATGCAACGCACAACTGGCCAAGCGTTTGAAATTCTGATCATAATCCGGTTGTTTTGCCAGCATAAGTATAAGATGTCATTATATGACAATAAGATAATTGGTAATACTTTATAATAAACATGCACGAACAAAGCACTTAGAAGTCATTTGCAAAATATTAGTTATTATTAGTAATTAATAGTTCATAAATCGCAGGAACTATTTTAAATACAATATCTAATGAGTGTTTGTATTTCATATTGACAGCATTGTTATAAAATGTTGTGTTTTTTTTGTTGTGTTTAAGCGTTTTGGGGATAGGCGTAATGTATTTGTAATCATTTTAATGAATTAATATTGATATTAGTTTAATGTATAAATATTTGAAGCACACATTTAATGCCATTTTTCCACGAGCTAATCTAAAGTGAGAACTATTTACAGTTGTCAACAAAGCAAAAATAGCACTTAATTACTGACAATGAATGAATTTTGTATGGAATCTATGAATAGATTAATTACAGTTTATAAACAGTTTATTAAATATAAGCCATAAGATAATATTACTATATAGTTTTTAAAAAATATACACCTGAATTATACTGAACAGAAAAAAAGTCTCCTTTCTCTTCCACCTTGCCTATTCTTCACTAAACATTTGACATTTTACAGGTACATGTCACTAAGCTTTGTCATGAAGCTGGGCATGCTGCTTGTATCTCTGATCATGTCACGTTAAATCACTGTCAGAGTTAATGAAGTGCGCATACACTCTTTAGCCATCTGGTAGGCCTTGTTGAACATCTTAATGGCGTGTGTGTGGTCTTGTTCTTGTTGCAGTCTCTGTCCCAGCAGCGCAAACACCTTCTGGAGCTCTTCACATGAGTGTGAGTGATATATGCGGCCGCTGGGGTCCTGCCATGAACGGCCCATGGTCAGCTGATAAAACACCTCATAATGCTCTTGTGCTCGCTCCAGCTGACCTGTAACACACACACATATGACATCATAACCAATCATTTCTTTTCTCGCTTTGGGGTGATTCATATTTTGCTCCCCACAATTTAAAAGAAACACTTATTTGAACTCAAGTAGGAAATCTGAATCTAAATGGAAAGAGGCAGATTCATATATTGAAGGACTGTGTGTGCATGTACGTTACCCTTCTCTAAATAAACTTGGCCCATGTGTAGGTTGGCCTCAGCCTCTCTTTTGCCAGAGTCCATTTTAAATTTACGAGCTGAATGAAGGGCCAGCTGAATGAAATGATGCTTTAACCATTTCTCCTCTGGCTCAGTGAAAAACCTGGCCAAGAACATGTGGCTGTCATACGCTTCTCCATACTGTCCTACAGCGGGAAACACAGAGAGGCAGAGCATTGATGTCATATCAATCTCAAGGTTCAGAGAACTAATGTACATGTACTGATGAACTGTAATACATTCAGATATATTACTTAAGCAAAATGAACAACTGAATTCTTGTAACAACTGTTTTAATGTTGAAAATAAGGGGAAAAGAAAACAAGTAGATAAAATTGAAAAAGGATAGCAGTGGAAGATCAGAACGTACTTCTTTTTTGTTGGTTAAACTTTATTAAAAATGACATTGCATTAACAACACCTTTACACCGTTTACAGTATAAGGAGCAAAATAACAGGAGAATGTACTAGCCACCACTCATTGCCAGGGCATTATTTCCTTTTATGGACATCTGCATTAACCCTAAGGTTGATGAAACATGGGACAACTTTTTTGAGCAATGCAGCTTGAGCACTTTCCCATTGAGAATGGGTAAACAAATCTGGATTGAAATCAAGCGTGGGGCCTGTGTCTCTCACCTGCTTGCCCATTGATGGCAACATGGGCAGACCTACCCATTAGGCAAAGGTAGTTGACTGCCTTGGGCCCCCCAAGGTTTCAGTTGAAACATAGATATGTTGCTTATCTGAGGCCCGGTTTACACTAGTACACGATTGTCATTATCTTATGTGTAGCCTGTTTGAACTTATCAGACGACGATTCGATTGTATATTAAGATTTTTGTGCGGATTAACATCTTGGAAGGTAGAGCTGGTTATGTAGTTTTAATAAGTCACTATTCAGTCACTATTTCATATTCATCCCGTTTCATGACAACAGAAACAGTATCAATGGAAACAGATTTATTAAGAATTTAGCTGCCTCAAAATACAGCATGTGGACATAGAAAAGCGAAAATGTAGCCTAAACAGGGTTGTATGATATCATATATAATAAGTAATAATAATTTGATGCTTCTGTTCTTGCACCTCAACTGTAAATCAATTGCTATTTTGTGGTCTGCAACACGAAAGAATAAAAGAGTCTGCTAAATGAATAAATGTTAATGTTAATGAAAGAATCCCATAAGAATATGCACATGAAAAATGTAGAAACACTGGACATAACTATGTGGCACCATTGTGCAGCGGCAACTAACAATAAATGTGTGCAAATATAGGGCCCCGTTTTCTATATTGACCTGAGGCCCCAAATTCACTAAATCCGCCCCTGGACGGCAACATTGTAAAAAGTCGCCCTGTGTATCATCCGTAAAGTTCAACATACTGTACAGATACAACAACTGTAGAAATGCATAACATAAAAATGTGTGTGTAAATCTGAATTGCTGTGCTGTGGCGTTACCGTGTCTCTCGGCGGTCTCGGCGGAGGGGAGGCGCAGCTGGAGCGTGCGCAGTTTGCGCGGATCCGCCTCGTGCCAGCGCTGCAGAAGCGAGAACATCTGCGCGAACGAGCGAGGAAAGCCCTCGCGCAGCAGGTCCACGCAAACGCTTTGACGCAGAGGCTTCGTGGACCTCGAGAGATAGGAAGCCGAATCAAGAATGAATGGAACTAATGGTTAGCATTTCAAACAAACATCTCATAATGTTTTCAAACCACTCTGAACGCAGAGATCTTACTCGCTGGGGATCTGCGTTTTCTCTGCAGCTGGGATGGACCTAAACTTAAAAAAAAAAAAACCTGTCTGGAAATTGCTGGAAGGCAAAACGTTTAGCGTTGATAAGCAGACCTTACTCTGTCTTCGCTGTTTTCCTGTGTTTATGGGGACTGTTGATGTCTGGGAGGAGAGGAGTCCTCGAGCCGCTCTCCACCGCCGAGGACATGCTGCTGGTCATCAAACATAAAGTTCAAATGAGCTAAATTTGAGTAAACAACACGAGTGACAATGAATTATTTTAAACATACACGAGGGAGCTTATTAAGAGTCTAGCTGCGGTTTACCTGCTTGTCAGATTTGTGACTCTTCTGTAACTTGCTAACGTTGACAGAATAGAGTTCCGTTGCCACAGCGACCAAACTGCTCACTTCCGCTCAACTCTCTTTTCAGTCTATCAGTCTGTTACATGATGCTATTATTATCTGGGCCCAGTTTTTCAAAAGTAATCCAGTGGGATTTTGGATCAGAGATTGAATCAAATCTTGGAAATGGGTTTTTCAAAAGTAAAAGAGGAATTCTGAATTAAGATCAGACCAGATTGGGACCTCAGTTTGGGATCTATTTGATCCAAAAAAACAGGATTTTCCTGATCCCAGCAGAGGGGTGGATTCAGTTGTGATATTTTGGCCCAAATAAACCCAATAAAAAATATATATATATATTCACTTTTGTTAAGTGAATGATCACAAACTTAATGGTTACTGATGATATATAAATTCCTTCATATTTGAAGCCTATATGAAGCATGTCACATACAATGATATTGAGATATGGTAAACAACAGCTACAAAATAATATCAAAGCTATCGGATGTCAAATAAATGTCACTGTTGCTCAAAGCTCTATAAAACAAACGATGGCTATTTATGGCCACTGGTATTTTGCCTAGCTGTTGTTTTTTGCTGAGCAAACAGGCTACACCGTTGGTTCCATTTAAGGCTGTGGTAAACAGGATTTGGTAATCCTGAAATTTGATATTTGGATCACAGTGATCCAACCCAATGTTCCTTCGAAAGGCTGTCATAAAATGAAGATAGATCAGTTAATCCTGGATAGCAAAACATGGGATTTCCAAATCTGGACCAATTTCATCCAGATACAATTTTTTGAAAAACTAGGCCCTGAAGATCGCCACGAAATGCAATTGTGTGATTGCATCAACCCTTGACCCTTATTTGTCCCAAGAGGCCTGTACATAACTAAATATGTGTTCTAATTAAAGTTATGAAATATTCAGAAAAATAAATAAGATTATTTAGAAAAGCGATTACATGAAAAATATGATTAAATATCTAATTTTACTACAAATTGTGGGACGATGTATGTTCGTGAAATATAAGAAATTGATTCATTTAATATCATATTACTGCATTCAACGTTTTTTTGTACCCACAGCCAGGGACGGATTATGGGTTGTCAGCTCATGACATTCCCTTTTCATCAGCCATATGTTCCCCTGGTGACCACGCAGGGTCGCTGTATACTACTTTATGCGTTTAATTTCTTCAGTTGATGCTTTTAATTTAATTTTTGTTTTCAGTGCTGTTTAGTCTGTTTAGTCCATTATATATTTTAAAGAATTGACCATATGCACAGAGCGCTAGGCTATTTAGAACTTACAGTTAAATAAAAGCCAGCTATTAATTGTTGAAGCTCATTTTACGTGTGCTAGATACTATGCTTTCAAGTTCTGTAAACTTATAATGTTAGTTCTAAGTGCATCATAATGTAGAAAAAGTATTGGGCTAATGAAAACGAGATCAACTCTTTCCGATTAAAAGTCTGACAAAAACAGCTCATAACTCCACTATGATGTGGATTATATTTATATTTATAAAGCATTAAACGATAGAGCTGCTTTGCATCTGAGGAGATGAAGAAATGGCTCATTGGATTGCTAGAAGAGTTATTCAAAGTGCAGATATCAACTGTGTATGTATTATGAGAACTTTCAAGCGTCAGAATGTCAAATAATCTCCCGTGTGAGATGGAACACATGAAAAAAGCAAGGAAGCAATTTGGGGGATGAACATTTTTACCATTTTACGTGTTCCTGATAGCCTTTATTCTGTGCATTTTAAGAGCTTTAATTAAATGTGGGGACTTAATTACCCTCACTGGTTTTATATATTTTATATTTAGAAATTGATAGCATAAAAATGACCACCCCAAATGAATATATTCAATATATCAATATATTTAGTCAATGCAGGTTGAAGCTGAGCTTTAAGTTAATTAGTGGATAATTTAAACTCTCCATCCAATTTAAAGGCATCACTTCCCCTTTTTGTCATTCATGTTTAATTCCATTGTCTTTACCAGATTTGCACCGGTTGAATGAGTGGTAACTTGGGTTCAGACTCATTGCTCTGCCTCCACAAGCTGTGAACCATGACAGTCTCAAAGAACCGTCCCAAGACTATAAAAGACTGTGACCGTTTGAAGGCCAAGGCAACGAAAGAGGGCCACGATTTCACCCCTTTAGTCACCTGTGGAGAAGCCCCAGGGTGAGAGAATAAAGACTAGCCGTGGATTGGCTGTGCCGTGGTAAACCCACTATGTGACCACTTTTAGTAGCTCCACCCATCATGCCACCCTAGAAGGTCTTTCAGTGCATGAGCTCCGTAGCCATTCAGTGGTCTGACGGCTGAATAATGTGCTGAAAAAGAGGATTATCATTGCTGAATGCACACCGTTTTGGTTGTAAAATGTTCGTAAAGACATGCTTGCAGAGATGAGCATCCCTGACTGCATTCAATGCATTCAAAAGGTCTCCATGTTAAGGCAAAGGGTAGATACTGTAAAAAATATTTTAAGAATTACATCTCATTTCGTGTTTCTGTAACCAAATTTTGTTGAGTGCAAAGCAAGCAAGCCATGTTCATGTTTATGAAAAATGTTTATATCATGGCAAAAAATACTTTAAACTTTAAAACTAAAAAAAAAAAAAAAAAAAAAAAAACCAAAAAAATAAGTAATAATAAATTTACATTTATAATAAACATGGAGTGCTACAATTTTTACTTACCAGTATGTGAATTTCACAAACAATTACAAAGAAAGTGCAAAGTAACAATGAATTAAATATTTAAGTGAATGGTATTTATTTATAACTATATTCCACTTCCATGATAGTTCATATATCCAACAATATTAAATCTAAAAAAAACAGCAACAACAAATTTATGAAAAGGTTTGTAAATCCAACCTGATCAACGTAATGTAATGTGTAGTGAGAAGGCAGCACAGGACAGATAGGGCCATCGAGCAATCCTTATGTCTTTTTCGCATTATTTATTATGTCTGATCTCCCACCAAATCTTAAAGCTTCATTGCTCATGTATAACAACATGCACAAAGGCATATATATTATTCAAATGTTTTAGGCTGACCTCGTCTTTGTTTCAGAGTCCAGGTGGCATTCTGGGTGATTCTGGGTGCCCCTTTTGTTCAGGGGTTCCAGTGTGTGCCAAGAAGACTGGGTAGTTTTCCATAGGCAGCTGACCCATGAGCATGGGGCCCAATACAAAGCGGGATTTATGAGGCAGTGGAGAGAAGAGGGGACAGAGCAAACCCCGGACCAACAGTTTACTTACAGATCATTCAAAACAAATAAAATCAGGCACAGTCAAAATAAAATCGCATTGAATAGCTGTTCAGATGCATCCCTGCAAATTTTATACTTTTGGTAAAAATGTTACACAAATTTCATGGTATTTACTTAAAATATGGACGCCAGCTTGTGTATGAAATTTAAAGCGCATGTGTTTTTAGTTCTATAAATTGCTTATTGCTATTTGATGTAACTGTGACCTATCTCCACTCTTTAAACTTGCTTGAAGCATTGCATTTTTTAGCATTAAATCCAATTGAACACTGGAGGTGCTGTGTTAATGTTTTAGGCCATTAGGGGGAGATGTTAGCCTTTTAGACGTCAGAGGCTAGTCAGTTTATGCTTTAAACAGTACAGTACAGTAAACACATATATATTTTAAACCACTTTACACTGTAAGAGGAGGGCATCGATTAACTCGTTGTACAATAATAGTTTATAATGTTAGTTTTGAAACTGTAGTTTACAGTGGATCCCACAGAAAGTTTACAGCTCATTATAGAGGTCTAATTTGGATTACATGTGAGAAATACAGCTTGTCATGTTCATATCAACACAGAAAAGAGCTTGTTCTTTCTTTCCAGCTAATGCTGTGGTTTCACACGCGGCTGAGCTGGATTCATTACAGCTGTAGCGTTTTAACTAGCGTAGCACAAATGCTGGCATCATCCTTTTCCACACATGTCTTACATTTTACTACACAGTGCCCCATTTGTATATATGCTTTTAACCCCCATTTTATTTGAGTCAGCATGACATAACGTTTTTGACTTTACAGTTGACTCTTAAAACAAGTTAAATGGACTTTCAGATTAATTAGATTGGTTGTTTCTTTGACATAAATGACATTTTCTCTGTTCTGGTCCATGACAAAAGAATAGTGTGATCTAGTGTTTCTCAATCCTGGTCCGCTGACAGCTCTAAAATGCCTAGAGGTTCTAGTAACAGATCAGATAATGTTGCATAATCTTTATTTATTTAGTGACCCCACACGTATCTGGCCATTAAATCCACATGTGATCATATTTCAAAAGGAATTTTGTTGGGTTTCAAATAATAAAATATTTTCATCCCAATTTCAACCCTTTTTTTTTGCATATGATTTTAATATGATTTATTTTTTTCTGGGATGTATTCTACACTATCAAGATAATCCATTTTGAAAAAGAACAGAAAGAAAAACATGAGAAAGAAGAATGTGTTAAAGTGTATACACCATTGTTTTCAGTGTTTTACAGAGACTTGCTGTAGAATGTTCAGCAGAAAAAAACTGTCATATTTCACACAAATTATACATATTTGTAGTGCATTGGTAAAAATAAAAACATAATTCCTTTACAGCAGGGTGAGCTAATTATGATAAAAAAAGTCTATATATATATATATATATATATAATCATCATTATTGTTGGGCCCACCAGTGACAAAAAGCTTACATATAATTGACTATTCATATTACTCTGTCATAGGAAAACGTATTTTATAAGAAACCACCTTAAATGCAGATTTATGGACATACTTGGGGTCAGTACTTTTGGTCAGGAAATGGTTTTAAAGGGTTAGTTCACCCAAAAATTCTGTTATTAATTACTCACCCTTCCAAACCCATAAGACCTTTGTTCATCTTCGTCATCGGTCCTTCTATAGACAGCAATACAACTGAAATTATCCAGATCCAGAAACGTGGTAAAAACACAGGTAAAAAAGTCCTTGTGAGATCATTGACTGTTGCATAAACATAGCCATTGTCTTAAGACTGTGTCTAAGAATTAGCCTGACTAACTAAAGTCAGTGTGGAAAGACT
>JAUMHQ010000076.1:3482970-3493722 GCA_032361165.1 Enteromius paludinosus | reverse complement strand
AAGTCATTTATAACCCATTAACTAACAGTTTATTAATTATCTATTAACTAGTTATAACGGATAGTTATTATAAAGTGCTACCAGTATGGGGTAACCACCAACAGGTTTTTTATTAAATCTAGCTCTGCCCTGTGATGAAAGACAGAGTTTGCTCTACTATTTTACTCTACAAAATGTAGAGGTACGTCTGGAGTTTGTAGGCATCTGTTTGTGAATGGGTTTTGGCCTTGTGTCAGTGAAAGTCTTAAAGAAAGAATCTTACTGCAGAAAAAAAAAAATATGCACGGATGACTGCAAAAGGAGAGTAAGAGGAAGATAAAACAATAAACAGAAGTGAGTCTTAATTTATCTGAGCTCTCCCTGTTTTTAACCACCATGTACTCTGTTGCAATCCAAAAGTTGCACAACACTTTTGTCTGTTATTCGTCTTGGGCCTCTACACCAGCTGCTGATTCTTTATTAGGGCTGTCACTGAATTTTTTAATCTTGTCAATAATCGACTGATTGCCCACTGAAGCTAAGCAGGGTTGAGCCTGGTCAGTACCTGGATGGGAGACCTCCAGGGAAAACTAGGTTGCTGTTGGTAATGTTCTGATCAGTAGAAGTCAGTGAGATTTAATTTATCTTATATAGAATACACTTCATTATTTGTACAACATAACATTAACATAAAGACTTGTAGTCTATCTGCACAAAATACTCCAAATGCAGAAGTGAAGGTCTCTGAATGAACTCCTTTTATGGACGCTTTATTCATGCAACACTGTGCAGAAACATAACTCAAAAAAATCACAGCGTCTTGTTATAATAGTGTTCTCATTACAATGTTGTGTAAATGACTTACTGTATAAATGTCTTACTGTTTTTCCTGTTCGCACTATGCGCGGAAGAGGGCATTACTGCAGCGTAACTCAACCAAATCTTATAAGACATAAATAATAAACACAATATATATAAACGAGCTGAAGTGTTTTGAAAACATTTGTACCCTGCCAGATTGAAAAAAATCCAATCTTTCATTCTGCCTCAATTTGAGTCCCCGCGGCCAAGATGAGGTCTCTGTACATCATGGATTACGGAAAATGAAACTAAATATAAATGTTTTAATTATGTTTTAAATATTTATTTAAATCTTATTTCTTTTCAGATTTTTATTTACAGCATTATTGTAATAGGCTGTATATTAACCTTTTGGGAGAAAACCGGTAGTTCTATGTGAAATCAGACAATGAGTACCCCCATATAGCCAAATGTGATCATTACACCCTGCGGATATTCGACTGAGAGATTGGGAGTCGAATTAGGCTTCTCGAAGTGAAGCATCGAATCGTCGATTATTCGAGGACACCCCTATTCTTTATAAAACACTTAACTCCATATTTATTGTATTTTGTATGCAGTATTTATTCATTGATGGTGTATACAAATGCATCAGACAGACGTCTGATATTTGGCCTTTTCTTCATGTATTTTGTGGCATGAGTTTCATGGTTTAAAACACTGAAAAACGAACAAACCTTGAGGCCCTGTCCCCAGCTAAAAAGGAAATTGTGCTCCATCCACCAAAGATGTTAATAATTCAGTCAAAACTAAACATTTGAAGAGAATTTACTCACCCTCAGGTAATCCAAGATGTACTGTATATGTGATGTAGATTTCTTCATGGGAACAGATTTGGAAAAATTTGGCATTACATCACTTATTGCCAGTGGATCCTCTGCAAGGATGCCTTTAGAATGAGAGTCCAGAGTTGTCTAGTTTGTATCAGGATACAATTGGATATGATATTAATTTTATTTTTGCAGGTTTTAAAAAAGGTCGTAAAAAGTCTCAAATTTGAGCCTTAAAATCCTGCAGAAACCCTGTCAGAACATGTGCCACTGTTAAAGTGATTTCAGTTTGTAACCCATTTTGGCTTCATTTATTCAGCCATATTTGTAAACAATTTTTCTGAAAAAATTGGATTTAACCCAATCTAGCTGGGTCAAAACAACCTAGTGCTGGATTGCCAAAATGACACATATTAGGTTGTTTTTAACCAAACATTTTTTAGAGTGCAGAGTGAAGATTTAGAAAATAATGCATTTCAGTCTTTTAATCTGCAAACATGAATTTCTTGGATTAAAGCATTGTGTTGGTTACATGACCTACATGATGTCAGCAGGTGTCATCCCCATCTCACAAACACTCGCTCACATTAGATAATCTCACTGGCCTTGATACGTTGTGTGGCATAGGGCACAGCTAAACATAAAACGTAGAGATGAGATGTTCTCTGTGTCCTAACTAAAGGCGCCGGGGGAATGGTTATAGCAGCCACCCTGCAGAACTCAACCCATAACCTGCTGAACCGTAGCAGGCACTGCTTCTTTAAATATAACAAAAGCATCACCCCACGCAGAGAGAACACTTGATTGCCCCTGTGGCAAGTTATACAAGAGGATATGCAAGAGGATTTCAGAGTTTAAACTATGAAGGTTGCGGCCCGAGGAAACTCAATTCCACAGTGTAAGTTAAATAGTTTAGGATGGATGAAGTCAAGGCTAGAAAATGTAATGTAATTAAACACTTAAAACTGACTTAAATGGTAGCTTTTCTGTGGAGTTAAATAGATAAAAACACGTTTTAAACCATGGATTTCATGCCAAATTGTCAACAAACAAGTTAACAAACAATCTAACATGTGGGAAGCATTTCCTTCACCTTTAATGGTACATGTACTTTATGATGATATTTTGGCTATATTGCCTTTGCCCTATTGCACAACGACCTGAGAATCAATAATGCAAATTATGTAATCAATAGCAGTTTATTTTTGTTAGTTAGTTAGCTAGCTTAGTTAGCATTTATACCAAAGATTTCATGTAAACTGAACCTGACACCTTTTTTCATTTCTTGTCCGCGAGTTTGGAAAACCACTTCCACAGTTAATTGAACCAATCTGTGGTAACAGACTGATCTTGTTTTTATGGTTTGTTTTGTTTTTTCACCATAAATGCAGCAAAATTTGGGGAGGTTTAGGCAAGAAAACAAGAAAAAGTGCGTAAAAGGTAAAAAGTAATTTTAAATGTAATTCAATTGTCTAAAAAAAAGGGTAATGTTGTCTCTATTATCTTAAAATACAGAAATACTGATATGTATGCAACTTATGTGACTTAATATGACTGAAATATCTGTAAAATGATCCACTAGTGAATGAATGTGCAGGTGAAGGGTTCGTTTGTGAAATCTTACGCTAAAGCACACACATACACATGTTGTGACAACTGAGGAAGATGTCTGTCAGCCACGTCGAAGGAGGCAATGGAGATATGAGGGTAAGGCAGGGCCCAACAAGACCTACAGTCAGAAGGGAAACATGCAAATACCGATCACCTCAAATATGCTCCTGCTTTCCGCAAAGCGCTTCTCAATGTGTGATGATGGAGATTGCTTCACGCCACATTGTCATCTCCTTCCATCCCCCACACCGCTTTCTCCAGACATCTGCTGACAGTAATCATAGCTTGCCTACCTCCAAGATGTAGACTAGTAGAAACAAAGCTTTGTGTAATTGGATCTCGTTGCTCTTTCATCAGAAATGGGAGAATATTAATGACAAATTTAACCAAAATGTTTGAATGCTTCATAGGCTTAGATTGCATTTGATTTTACTGCATGTATATCAAATTCAGAGTACAGAGAATTAGGAGCAAGCCAGTATCTGTTTTCAGTGTGAGCTCAGTGTGCTTTGCATTCAGTCATTTACCAGATTCTTTTATCAAAAGCAACTTACAAACGAATACAGTGGAAGCAAACAAAATCAACAAAAGAGCTATGATACCCAAATGCTATAACAAAATTATATAATAAATAAACAGAAAAAGAATAAAGAAACTAGTGTTATTTTTTTATATAGGAAAATAAGCAAATGGAAATAGTGCAGTCTATTTTTAAAGAATAGAATTAGAATAGAGATTGCTAGGGTTATAGTGTCAAATGAAGATAGACGAGAGTTTTAAGGTTTTTACAGCTCAGGGTCACTTAACAAAGTACATTTCAAATATACTTTAAGGGGACAATAAAAAAAGTTACACACCTGCTATATATGAGATGTCTAAATATTCTAATTTATATAAACACTAACTGTTCAATGTTTTATGTAACTGGTTACAACAGATGAAAAATGTTGCTTTTGTTTGATTATTTTGTAGTGTTTTTATTAGTTATGTTGTCATTGAGTTGTGATATGCTTTTATCAGTAACAGGGAACCCCCATTATAGTGTTGTAGACAATCTATTTATTGCTTTACAGTTATAGGAAAAATGTTTCTTTCATGTTATTTATATTGTATTAGATTTATTTGGGGTTGTGGTATGACTTGCTGCATCATGTAGATTGTGCTATGTAAATCTAAATATGCAGCACAGAACTGTTACCTTTAAGGTAGCTCATCACATAATTAACAATATTTATAATATACAATGCAAGGTGTATAAGAAAGATTTAGTTTATACAGTGAAGACTGATTTTTAAAAAATTTATATTTTATTTTATTTTATTACTTGCCTAACCCTAACCCTACAGTTAAACTGACCTTCTGTAGCTGGAATTGTTTGTTATTTGCTTCTTTGATCTTATTTTTTTATAAAATACTGTGAAATAAGAATTTGGTTATATCATCCACTCCTATTTATAAGTCACACTAAAAGCTTAATGATGGAGAAAACAATATGTTGTTTCTTGTGGAAATTAATTGGTTTGATTAATTGGCCATGACAATCAAAAAAAAAAAGGAAAATAGGGATATGAAAACAGACAAACAGAACCAATAGATGCAGTTGTAATTAGTCCTCTTGTCTATAGATAGTCGATGTTAAAGGAGAATAATGTCACCTTGTGTTGTACATTTCATGTTTTGATTAAAGACAATTGATTGTGCATTAAGAAATCCATTCCGTATCACCTTCAGAGGTTCAAAAACAGTTTGCTTTATGTCTGCAGACAGTTTTTTCCTGCATGTAGCATCACTTGTGCAAAAGAGTGCAATAAAAAGAAGTACATAATTCATTTATATGGTAGAGCTCTTTCCCAATGTGTCCTAGTCTGTCTGATCCTGGCCATAGTTCCTGTGCGTGACGCACAAGGAGATGAAATCCTGCCCCAGGCCCAAGTGACGCTTAAGTGGGTGATGATTGCACAATCTGGGGAAGTGCTGGCTTTTGTTAAGTTGCCTTTTCAAAACCCTGCTGGCCTCTTCTCCATAGGAATATGACAATAATAGCTGTATCGGTGCATGCATCAGATAGAGATTGGCATCTTAAGCTGGCATGTTTTAGCTGTGGATGGTAAGGCACTTTAAAAACCGGACTCCAACCGGCACATTTATCTCCATCATGTAGACAGCCAGCACAATATTTTAATAATGCAGGGCCGGGTATTTTGTCCACATGATATGAGTTTGCAGCGCAGTGGCATGTTTTCTCATGATTGTAACTCGATAGCCTTCTGAGTAGTACACAAGTAGCGGCCATAGTGACTACTAGACAGATAGAAAAATGCTTGACTATGTCTATAAGATCATATTTGGTGAGAAACCATATGCTATATGCTTCATTTTTTCAAATGTGGCATGAGAATAAACTTGAATTAAATACTTATGGGTTTGGAACATTATTGTTGACGGGAACAGACTCCCTCAACCAGGTGGTTGGAAGTACTGGAAAGGAGTTAGGCAGGTGGAAGGTTGGCATAGCGAGTTCCTTGCATACTTGGATCATGGGAGAAACTGCTCCAGCTGTGTTGAAGCAGTGGCAATGTGTTCTCAAGAAGAATCCAATTTCCTATGTCTTCCTCCCCATCTTCCCGTTAGTCAGTGGTGTTAATCAGACAAGAGGCTTACACTCATATCCTGGAGAATGAAGGTGTCATGCCAGATGAGATGAACTGGGGGCCTCTGGAAAACAGTAGAATATAATTCTCCCTTCAAAGGAGTTGTTTGACCTTGGATGATCGATCAACTCAGACTAGGATGCATGTGAAGCCATGAGATGCAGGTAATGATACCCTCTCATAGGTGTGACCATGGCAGATGTGGAACAAACAACTGAGTCAGTAATGCCAATACTCTAATGCCTACTTGATGGTAAGAAACTCATAGTTGCCAACATTATTAGGGCCTTTTGCACCACGGGAACCTTTTCATAGTACCCAGACTAATTGTGGAACTACCCACTTTTTGTCGTGTTCGCACTGCAGGAACCAGAAACCTAGGAATGGTTTTAGCTACAGGTACCCCGTTTGGAGGAACTAAATTAGCTCATACTTCAGTTTAGGGTCTAAAACAGTTCTAGGAACTATCAGCCACTTAAATGTATGCTGATTGGCCAAACGTATGTGAAACACCACATACTTTCCATTTTTAAAAAGCCATGTGAACATATTTATTCCGCAAACATGGAAAACGTCTCTGGTTATGTATATAACCTGCTGCGTTGACGAGACGCTTTGGGAACGCCCTCAGCGTGAAGGCTCTGAATCGTGTGTGACATCAGCCAGTGATAAGTTGGGACATCATGGCAGGTGACATCACTGGCCAGGAAGCATATAAGCGCATGGAAAACGCCGGCCAGATAGCTCCTGTCATGAAGCAGAGCGCCGGCAGGGGATGCCAAAAGTGTGGTTGACCACTCACCAGCATTACAGATCTTGGCTATAGAGACCCCTGCTAGCAGGGCCTATTGCTCGCACTGGACACACACAATTTAGTTTCTGCTGACCAGGCTCCCTGAAGGAAGATGGGTTGAAGGCCTGTAGTACTGGCTGAGGTGTGACCGTAGGTACCTAACAAAGTCGAGATGTGTGGGGGCCACTGAAAGGGCCTGCAGGTCACCTACTCTCCTCAGAGAACACAATGCTAGCAAAAGTGTGGTCTTTATTGTTAGCAAATGATCTGAAATCTCCTCTATGGGCTCAAATGGTGACCCACAGAGGGCTTCTAACACAACAGCCAGGTCCCAGGAGGGCACCCGGGACCGTACTGGCGGCCTTAACCGTAGCGCACCACGGAGGAATCGTATGACCAGGGGTTCTTTACCAACTGTATGTCCATAGAGAGAGGAGTGATAGGCCGATAAAGCCGCACTCAGGGGCCACACTCTCAAACTCCAGATAGGGGTGAAATATTGTGCCCCCCGCTTGTGAGAGAAGGTCCCTCCTGACCGGAATTTCCCATGTAGGGCCATCTAGGAGGTTTATCAGGTCCGAGAAGGAAACTTGGCCCGGCCAGAACGGTGCGAATGGGGGAAAGGCGTACAGAAGAAGCCTCGGACATGTCTGTACCATGGCATCAGTTTTAAAAAGTGTTTGAGTGCTCAAAATACTGCCAGCATTTCTAGGCAGTTGATATGCCAGTAAGATGGCGACCACTCCACAAACAGCGGGCTGAGCGACCACTCGTGATTGCTCCCCAACCAGTGAAGGACGCATCCGTTGTAGCATTCTGCGGCGACCAGGATCTTCCAGCACTGGGCCCTGATATAGGAACGAAGGTTTGCTCCACATATTTAAGGCACGTACAGCTTGCTGTGACACATTGATCATGCGAAGGGGATTTCCCTTCGGGCATATGCCTTTGTTCCTGAGCCACCACTGTAGGGGTCTCATGTACAGCAGGCCAAAAGGTATGATGTTGGACGCAGCTACCATCAGACCCAGCAGCTTTTGAAATTGCTTAACAGTGAGTGACCGGCCTTCTTTTACTCTCGCGACAGCGGTGAGGATCGATTCTACTCGAGCAGGTGTCATTTGAGCCCGCATCAACATGCTTTGCTTTCTGCAGACTACATATCTAGTTTGTGTTAACCGGCAATCTAAATAACTCTCTTGCATGGAAGAACACACACTTTTTAAGGCGGTTAGTTGCCCTTGCCCCTTTTACAGTCATCACAGAGCGCTTCGCTTAATGAAAAAAAGCTATCTGGCTGGCGTTTTCCATGTGCTTAGATGCTTCCTGGCCAGTGACGCCACCTGCCATGACATCCCAACTCATCATTGGCTGATTTCACACACGATTCAGAGCCGTCACACCGAAGGCGTTCCCAAAGTGTCTCGTCGACGCAGCTCGAGTTCCTGAAAAGGAACAGCGATAACGGCATTTACCTGTTGTCTGCAGAATTGTGTTATTTTCTCAGCTTCGATGTAAATTGTAATGAAGAATTTAGCCTCTTAGCCCAAGTTTTTGCTCTTGCAGATGTGAAAGCCCCAATAGTTCTGCTCCACCGAACATAGTGTATGGAAGATGAGGGTGTGTGGTCACCCTGCAACTGAGATTACAGCTGATAGTGGAAGCGTGCAGAAGGATCGTGGAATTTTACTGCTGCCTTGTTTGGTACTCCATAATCAATATATGGACACAAGCCTCTCTTCTTTTTGCAAAAGCAGAACCATCTCATAGTTGCAGGGGCAGTGTAAGGGAAGATATACCTCGCTGGAGGGCCTCCATTGTATCTGTTTGGTTCTAGATAACAGGTCGATCCGTTCTCTGGCCACAGGTGCACTAGCTAGGAGCTCTATGGCATTGTCCCTTAGTCTATCAGGCAGCAACTGGAAAGCACACTGGGGGTAAATGTCATCAGTGTAGGAGCTGTACTTAGCATTCGAAGAAGACTCAGTGGTTATGGTGTTGATGATGATTTTGTTTTTAGGGGATGGCCATGGCATATGGACTGGCTTTTGTTATGGGAGCTGAGGTAAACAGTTGTGAAAAAATCCTGGGCCCCATTTGAAGATTTCGATTACCATGATGCATGAGAAGAACTCACAACAAGGAGAAGTGGGAGGACATAAAGGTGGCTAAGGTAAACAGTGAGTATTTACACAGTCCCGTTATGAGTCCATAACAACAAACAGGTGCACCTGATTAATTAGGTGGTGAGTCTAGCAAGAGAGAGTCTAAATTTACATTTATCCATTTAGCAGACGTTTTTATCCAAAGCTTCTTAAAAATGAGGAGAATAGAAACAATTAGGGCTGTGCAATTAATCAAATTCGATTATCAAGCACATCTCATCAATAAAGCTGGTTCGGTGATTAGTTGTAAATCTCCATCACCTGTGACATAATGTCAGAATTCAGGAGCTAATGATTGTTAGAAAAATCTGAGAGATATATGATGAGTTTGTGCTGCATCAAGGGGTAATGACAACACCACCCTAACAGACTGTGTGGAGAATGCTGATACTGTATATCATGCAGGATAAGGTATTGTAAGGACTGCTTTGTTCTTCTACTTTTAAGAGCCAGAACCATCTAAGACCTATGCTGTTAAGGTTTACAAGATTTTCAGAGGTTTGATGACCAGTGGCTCATAACACAGTCAATGCTTGCCACATGCTTGGTTGAATACTGGATAAGAAAAACCTGTGTGTTATGACCTGAAGTTTTGTTAAGATTGACACAGTGAAACATTTGAAGAATTGTGGGACATAAAAAAACTGAAATTTACAGAAAGATAAATCAACATTCATATAAATGTTTTCATTACACATTTTGAGTTGCTGTGTTTCTACATCTAGTCTGTATTAAAACTGTTAAACTCTACGTTACTAAAGTTAAAGTTACATTCAAGTTGTGCCTTGAATTTTTAACCCTTTGTGTGCACCAAAAACCCCATATGGGGTACCATTTGAAAGCTTAGAATCTCTATTTTATGCAGATATGAATCACTTTGTATATTTATTTTACTGTAACAAAGTTACACTATGCTCCCCCCAAAAACAAATATTTAGACCCACATGGCTATAAGTAAAACTTTTAACCGGCAGTTCGGGTATTTCCAGTTTGTACTTTTGACCTTAATTGAGCTTAAACCTTAAATGTTTGTTCATAGTTTTAATACTTTACCACACATAAGCACTATTTATGTGATTTGCCAAAAACTAAAAATGGATGATTATTCACACATTTTGTCATACAATTTGTCAAACAATTTCATGAACTGCAACCTAAAATGTTGATGTTGTAAAAAAAAAAAGTTAATGTACATTTATATACTTGGTTACAGTGTGCTTTTGCTAAAGAAACAGTTTGTGATATTTGCAGTAGATGTTTTTTATGTTATGACACCAGTGATTTTTTACTAAAAATTATTATGTTATTTATCTACAGCACAAAAGCAACAAGAACGACAAAATAAAGTAAAAACAATTTACATGTTATAATGTTATGCAATGCAAAACATAAAAATACTGTCTGTCTCTGCTGGATACAACAAATGCCTTGTTTGAAATGTGTTTTATTGCTTTGATGTCATAGCGTAGAGACACAGCATCACATTATAGGAAGGGCTGTAACATTTCCATCAGATGCTTGCGGTATTGCACCAATAACAACACACTGTATAGCTGGCCAACCAGAGCACACCTCGCTTTTTTAGAATGTTGAGCTTTGAACAAATTGACTTGTTTTAGGAAGGCAGGGTTTAAAGGAGAAACAATAATGTACAATATGTGGAAAATAGTAAGTTTTTTTTTCATTACACCAAATACATAAAATAATGCTATGTTTAGCAACATCTTATGACCCAAAAAGTTGACATGTAAGTCTTCAGCATGAACTGCTAAGAAATTTGATAACCAAAGTGTGGCATTTTCTTAGTAAATATTTGAGAACTTTTTAAGATAAGCACAATCTTATTGTAACATCAAGCGGTCTTTGTCATGTTTCATGTCTGTTTAGTCCTAGTCTCCCCTGTCTTTGTATTTTGGTTTAGT
>JAUMHQ010000076.1:3374023-3392309 GCA_032361165.1 Enteromius paludinosus | reverse complement strand
AAGCGCGAGTTCACAACAGATCACTTCCGGGGTTTGCGTATCCTACGCCAAAGCGCGTACACAGGGAACGCGCCTCAAGCTGAGCACAAGCCCCGAGACGGTTTGGACATGGTTGTCTGTCAGAGGTAAAAAATGATAAACAATTTATAAATAAACATCTAATTTTCATTTTTGTTATATCATGTTTAGATTACATTGTTTGAGATGCCTTTATGACAACTTGCCATAAACCAATACATCATAACCTGTTATGTCTTTGTCTTGACAAGTTCACATTACTTAGACAACATCAATAAAATAATAATATAATAAAATATTGTCATAAAATAATTTGACAGAATATTAACATGTAATGACACTTAAAGACATTTTAATGATAAATTAAATTTGTACCACTGTCACGACATGAGGAGCGTTTCACTGCAGCCCACAAAATCCAGGAGACATGGTTTGATCCACATCCAACTCCTCCCACCTTACATAAACCTACCTAAACCTACCCAACCATACCCCCTAGATGTGGATCCAACCACGCCACCCTGGATCTTGTGGGCTGCAGCGAGCCCTACTTGCATGACTAAGACACTGACAGGTTATGGTGTATTGGTTTGTCAAGTTGTCATAACAAAGGCATCTCAATCAATGTCAACTTTGCATTTTATTATTTTGTTCCATATGGCAGATATCCAAAACCACATGTTACTACAATTTTTAGATTTCTGTTTAAAAAAAAAAAAACCTTACAAACACACACTCTCTCTTTCTTTATGTTTATCAGTTTGGCAGGGCTGGAACAGCAGTTACAGCCACAAATTGCAATTAGCTCTGTCTCTCCGCGATCTGCAGAGCAGGGTGTGGATATAATGCAGATGCTCACTAAAGCACGAGATGACTATGATAAGGTGACACACATCTTAATATCACCTTTTTCTGTCTTGCACAAGTATTAAGGTACTTCACAAACACTAGATGTCAGCAGCGCACGGTATATTTTACCTACTTGAGTTTTCTTCCTTTCTTTTTAGGGAAAAATCGGCGAGCCGAAAGAAATTGGCAGTGGTGGCGTCATCTATGGAAACCCCCATCTGATTAAACCCATTCCCCTCAAACCAGCACAGGACACACACATTCAGGGACAAATGCAGCAGGTGTGAATACTCTCAGTATACTTGTGACGCAGCAGACATGACAGAAATGTAATATTTAAATATACAACTTTTACTCTCTCTCAGGATACAGAGTTGGACACGAAGCACCTCTCGGTTGTCACTTTGTTCGGTGCTCAGTCAAAAACAGACTCCGTCTCGCCGCAGCCCACCGGAGCTGTAAGCAGGCTGGGTCCAGCAGCGCGGTCCACGGTGGCCCGCTCGCTGTCATATGATGACCCTTCTCCGGCAGGTGGCAGTGTGGTGTCCAACACCCCCATGCAGCACTGTCCAGCCATCCACAAGCTCATGTCTGGTTCACTGCTTCAGCCCCTGTCTGAATCTCCAGAGAGCCGCATGTGTGAAAACGGGGCCGTCCAGAACCAGCCTGACCCAATACAAAAACTGCTAATGAACCCTCTTCCTGTGGCAGGGCCTCCAGTGATGCCTTCCTTACAGTTTAATCAGGGAGAAAGTGGGGTGGGGGCTAAAGCCTCAGGGCCGGTCACAGCTCAGCACTTGCTGTATGTTCCAAATAAAGCACCCCCTGCTGGAGTGGCAGGGAACGTGGTGTCACCACATGAGCTTCTGCAGAGGCTCACATTGGTGAAGCAGGAGCAAGAGCTCCACCCTCGCCAGGAGCTTCTACAACCCAGTCTGACCACCAGCAGCTCCAGTCTGAGCAAAATAACTAATTCCACACAGGTAAAATAAATCTTTCTGTTTTTTTTATCTTTATGATGCTATCAGATAAGTGGTTGGTCATTCTGCAGCTGTATGTATAATCTGTGATTTAATGTGTGGGTGCAGGTGAGCTCACCTCAGCGTATCCCAGCGACTGTAGCCCCCACTATGCTTCTGTCACCCAGCATGTTCATTCAGACTAAAACCACAAGAGCAGAACCAGAACCAGCTGAAATCAGAGCACTTAGCAAGACTCAGCTACAAGCCACGCTGCTCCACCTCATCAAGGTCAGAACCAAACACTTCCACCTGTATTATTCCAATATTGCAAATATAATTTTGAGATACGTCAACATTTTTGTCGGCATAAAACACCATTTTATATTTTCAACCTAAAGAAGTATAGTTTTAACACAATTTAATTTTATATAGTAATGTCAAACGATTAATCGCACTCAAAAAAAAGTTTTTTGTTTACATAATATATGTGTATATATAAATACAGTCACATTCAGTATATATTTTCAAAATATTTACATGTGTATTTTCATTTATATGATTATATATTATATTATATATAAATATATTTAATATACAAACATTACATATTTTTCTAATATATATATATATATATATATATATATATATTAGGGCTGGTGAATTAATCTATAAGTAATTTAAATCGACATTCAGAACCTATAAGTGATCAAATCTTTCCAGGTCGATTATTTCGATTTATTTTATTTTATTTCGATATGGGAGGGGCTTCTGCCAGGCAGTTCCAGTCTCTGTACATCTCAAAGGATATGACTCCCTTGGCTACAGTGGAGCGAAGCAGGTTTCAACACCTCCTTAAAACTCTCCACAGAAGATACACTGTGCCGTCGCGATCACATTTTTCTAAAACAGCGCTGCCAGACATGTACAAGACATAACCTGAAAAGGTTAACATGCTTGTGTTTCTTAGTAAGAACTTTGAGTTAATTCATGTTTATATAGTGACATGACAAGATCACTAAGAACACCTCATGCAACCATGTTTAGGAGAGTTCTATTTTCATTACAACAGTCTGTTGTGCATTTATGCATTGCACATTAAAATATTTGTTTACAGAAGATGCAAGAAATGCACTGTTTAAAATATGATTTACAGGATATACAAGAGTTATTTTATTTAGAAGTGAGACTGCTTATTTTCTACTTTTAATAAGAAAAACTTTGAAAATAGTTTTTTTATAAGAACAAAGTGACTGTTAGTTTTAGGCAATGTGTGCTTTAATTTCAGTTGTTCAACACTGATGTTTAATAAATAATCATAGATAGAAGATAGTGTGTGTTTCCTTCAATTATTTTAAAATCAAGTAATGCACCCTTCGTTCAAAAATCTCTCACTTGTAATATGTGAGCATATTTACTGTACAGAATTTGTCAATGAACTATGAGGGCAAAAAATTTAATAAAATAATCGTTCATTAATCGTAATCGAGTTAAAATGTTCAATTAATCGAGATTTTGGTTTTAGGCCAAATCGCCCACCCCTAGTCTGAAATACAGAAGAATTAGGTTTTCCCCTCCTCCACGGCACGGGAAATATCAAAGTCTCTAGTGAGAATTAGGATTCTCCCTATCCCCATGTCATGTGAACTATCAGTGATTGTGCTATTTTTTTTATTTTCATTTTTTATTATGCTTTTTACATTCAAAATTATAGTGCATATTATAAAATCATAGCATGTTATAGTGACCTCAATATCACCCAAAACAAATGTGTGTACACAGCTAAAAGACCCTGTTCCAAAAGAACAACGATGTGACAAAATGGGCATTGAAAAAATGCTTATTTTTTGTTAATTTGTTAATTTTATGTTACCAAGTTTTCCCCATTAAATCAGGAAAAGTCATAAGAAATTTAAGAAAGTGTATTTTGTTTTTTTCTTCTTGATTACATGTTATTAGACTGTACTGGAATGGTAATTTAGGTTATTTTATTTCTCCTAACCGACAACCGATGGTCGTTAAGCCATTATTAGATTATACTACATTACAAGCAAATAATTATTTGTTTTGAATTGTTACGTGGCTGTGACCCATTAAAAATAGCTTAATTTGTTTCAGGGGATTAATTTTATACATGAAAAAAGCATAAAGGAACATGAGAATTCATATCACGCCCCAGAAAAATAAACAGTTCAAGATGCATTCTTTGAAAGTCTTGTGCAATTTTGTTTTTGGCGTAAATTAAACTTGTTTTAAGGATGTTTCGCTATTTTTACCTTAGAAATGTTATTTTGCTGTGTTAAAATCCACCTACTGTGAAATAAAGATTTACCCCTAACCAGATTGTTTTCATTATGACCTCAACATTTACTGCTTATGTTTCAAAAGATCTGTTGAACTCTGGGAGTTTTTCCTCAGCATGGACTCCAATAACAAACTAGCCCTTTTTCCTTATTCATTTCCGACATGGTGAATATCTCTATAGGGCGTTCTCATAACTTCCCGGCATATTTTCCATAATCCCCTTTCCCCTGTCTGTGTTCAGAGGGAGGATATAGGCTGTCGTATAATTAGCTGTAGCAGGCATGACCTCTCCTGACCCCTGCCCTGTTGACCCTGTCAGTGGCGGGTGGCCTGGTGTGGTCTGGTGAAAACACACACACACACTGGTTTGATTCTGTGACTGACCTGAAAACCCACCGAGCTGCTAATCACAACCTCAAGAGCACCCCCTCATCTTTACAAAGCCTCACATTCTCTATTTACTTTCTTTCACACCTCATAGACGTCTTAAGTCTTCATGTGCCCGCCTCTTTGTCTTCATGCATTCACAGATGCACAAAGGCCCACATTAAATTGATTTACCTCATTAGACAGCATAAATTCAGCCTCACAGTCCATTTCTTACAATTGACCCAACTACCACAAATACTGCATCATAACCTCTCTGCTGGCATCACATCAGCTGCGAACTGAACGAACAGCTATCAGCACTGGCTATTTGCAGTGTGTCATAGTGCCTATTTTAGTGTTAGCTCCTAGTTTTTGTTTGTTTGTTTTTGAACACATAAAATATCTCTTTATAACTTTAAACCTCTGTAATGAGACTGTAATCCATAATAACGCTTCCTCCAGTGAAAATTTTGCCTGGTCGGAATCAGGAGACCAATCTACACAGATCAAGATCTGTTTTAAAACCAAAACAGTAAACTAAATAAAAAGGGTGAAAGGGTGATGTGAATTTTTTTTCACTGGAAGAATCATTATTATGGATTACTTATATTTTAGAAACAGTTGGAAGTTTAAAAGGTCTTAAAGGGTTAATGCACCAGAAAATGAAAATTCTGTCATTAATTACTCACCCTCGTGTCGTTCCAAACCCATAAGAGGACATAAGATATTTCTGATGATATTAGAGAGCCATGTGAGCCTCCATAGACAGCAACACAACTGAAATGATCCCAGATCCAGAAAACATTGGTAAAACAGTCCATGTGACATCAGTAACTTAATTTCAGTATTCCAACGCTAGGAAAACACTTTAACATAATTTACTCAAGTATAATTTACTCAAGTATTCTTCTCCCCTGACTTATGTCTTTCACCATTTTACAGAGTTTCACAATGCAATGCATACGTACACGAACACTTTAATGTATTTTATGTAATCAGCTTTGTTTACATCCCTGGAAAAGCTCGTGCATGAATGCAGTCGCAAAACTGAAAATCCACTGATGTCACATGGACTGTTTTACCATGTATTTATTATGTTTCTGGACAACATTTCAGTTGTGTTGCTCTCTATGGAAGGTCAGAAGGCTCTCTGAAATCATCAAAAACATCTTAATTTGAGTTCCGAAGATGAACAAAGTTCTAATGGGTTTGGAATGACATGAGGATTGAATTTTCATTTTGGGGTGCATTAACCCTTTAATGATGGATTTGAAACAAAACGTGCAGCTTTTGCTTCTTACAAAATGTTAATTGATGGTCTGGAGTGGTTTGGATTATTGCGTTTTAATCGGATGTTTGGACTCTAATTCTGACGGCACCCATTCACTGCAGTGTGTGGTGTGTGCAACGCCAGAAAAACAATCTCATCATTTAGCAAATGTTCACTTTGGGTATCTTCCTTTAAATTGTTCTATGAGGCACATTTCTCAAATACATCTTTACTGTTATTTTGGTGAGGTTGTGTGAAGATTTAACCTATATTTTGAGTAAAAACACATCTACAGTACACAATTTCATGAACTATAATAGCTTACATCTACAAAAAGTGATGCCGTCAAGGGCTTTAGAAGACGAGGTTCTTGTATAGCCAATTATAGTCACCCATTGTTAGTTAATGACTTTCCAGAGGCTTCAGGGTAAACTTTACTGACATCACTCTAAACACAGACTCCCACTTCTCTTAATAAGGCCTGAGATGAGCACTGACAGCTTCACAAACCTCGGTATGGCAAGATCAGCATGTCTAAACAACATTTAATCAAAACAGAATTAACTTTTGTAAAATAGAACAATATAAAGACAGAAAAATTTCACTATAATGGTCATGTTTTTAATTGCTGTCATGGCTGACTCCAGCAGTGACATTGATTTTTAAAACTATTTGAATTTGACAGTATTGTATTCATAATTTGTGACAGCCAACCAGCACAATGTTGAAACAATTTTTACAAAGTCTCATCTCTACCCTGCTTATATATAAGCACATATATGCTGTAACTAATCACTTTAATTGAATCCGTTTTGTTCAGTCTGTTTTTAAAACAGTCCATTTTAAACACATACACTGCTCAAAAAAATAAAGGGTACACTAAAATAACACATCCTAGATCTAAATGAATGAAATATTCCTATTAAATATTTTGTTCTGTACATAGTTGAATGTGCTGACAACAAATGGGGTAGTTGTGTTCTGCCAGAGCCAAACCTCGAGATGTAAAGGGAGATGTCAGGTGGGCTCGTACCAGTTGCCAAGAGTAGTTTTAAACAGGAGCAGGATGCGGGACAAAGGAATGCACTGTTGGTCTGTCAAGGTACAGAACATCCGTTCCAGAGCTCACTAGACAGCTCTCTGTCTTTGGCGGTTCGACCTTGGGACGTACATTGGCATCATGCAGGACTCTCAGATGCTGCTCGTGACACAAATCGCAGAGCCTCTTGAGGTCACGTTGGGCTGCTTGATGTGCTCGCCCGCATTTCCAACATCTCTTGTTTACTACTATCCATTCTCTGATCTCCTCTCGGTTGAGCTTCTGAATGTCAGGACGTGAGGGGGGAGGCCGTGCTTCAACCCGTTCATCTCTCTGTTGGTGGTGAGAGGGATCTTGTGGAGAAGAGTGGCGACGAGCCTGAGCCGGGGCGGCGCCTGCTGCTTGTTCTCTCAGGAGCTGCAGCTCGCTCATCATCCGATCTATGACGTGAATTACCCCGTTCTCCTCCTCCCTTATAGCTGTATGATAGTTTCCCGATGAGGGCCATGGTGGCGGTGGTAACTCCTCCTCAAGCTCCTCTTCTGGAGAGTCATCGTGTATGTAAACAGGGGGCATCGGCCACTGTTCTGGGGGAGTCTCTGCCGTTCCGTTCTTTGCTCCTCCATAAAGGTAGTGCATTGTTGTTGTGGCCTCTTGCTCCTGACTGAGGGAGTATAACTGTCCTGTCTCTCATGGTTCCACCTACTCGGCTCCATCTCATCCTCGGTATGATGCGTATTATATGGTGTTGTGAGGGTTCGAGGCGTTGAACACGTTAGCTCTTTGCCGTAAAAACTGTCATCCGCGACAGGGAAGGACACATCTCTTGTGCTAGGGGGCTCACTCCATCTGACCTGAGACCGCGGGGTCCGTTCAGCCCCTCCAAGTGTGAATGAGTGTGTACTGAGACTTGTTGGGCTAGACCTCCTAGTTGGCGCTGCGCCGACTACATAATCTTCAAAATATGCTGGTTGGTTTATTTGCCGCCTGGGCTGAGCAGACGTGGCCCATGTCGCTTCGGTGCTCTGCTGCATACTCCCAGCACAGCTGCTATCCGGCTCGAAGGACCACAAAATGTAAAGAAGGGTTACTCTAAATGTAAGGGACTAGTTCGTGTGAATATAGCAGTGTACCAGGGTGTCGGTCAGAACACAACAGAGAGCAGTAGGATTAACTTGAGCGATTTATTACCACGCATGCGAGTCACAACTGAAGGGGAGAGCCAGCACGTATTTTTGTCACAATTACACAGTTCAATGTTCCTTAAGAAAGATCACAGAACGGACTGCCTGTGTTCGGCAGCAGCAGTGAACTAAAAGTCCAATGAGCCCATGTACTGTGTGAAAGCCAGAGATTGGAGCCTCCAGAGAGAGTAATGTGGCGGCAATGGGCATTGATGAGATGTGTCCGTTAAAGAAGAGAGCTTGCCGACATATCAAGTGCACTAGTATTTCCTCCTAGGCACTGATACTAGCGTAATCCTCCAGCTAAGAACTCAAATGACAAGTGTAAGCAGCCATATATGTGAGCTATAGGCTCAGCCGCGATGAAATCACAACCAGCGCTTTTCCGCAGTATCTCCGCATCCGCGCAGCTCTGTCATAATAAAAGTCCCACAATAGTGCTGAACTTCTTGCGGTTTATTCACGGCGCATCCTCGCGCTCTTTTGCACAGTTGTAATGAAAATTTAACTCTCCTAAACATGGTTGCATGAGGTGTTCTTACTGATCTTGTCATGTCACTATATGAACATGAACTTACTCAAAGTTTTTACTAAGAAACACAAGCATGTTAACCTTTTCAGGTTATGTCTTGTACATGTCTGGTAGCGCAGGAAAAATGTGATTGCCACGGCACAGTGTATCTTCTGTGGAGAGTTTTAATGAGTTGTTTAAACCCGCTTCGCTCCACTGTAGCCAAGGAGTCATATCCTTTGCGATGTACAGAGACTGGAAGGGCTTGGCAGAAGCCCCTCCCTTGACGTGAATTCGCGTTTGCTGTGAAGCAAATGTCACGTGCGAATGAAGCAAGTAAACTTAAAATGTTCAAGAGTCCAACTACGCGTGAATAACATGATTTATTTGCTATTTGCTACTTTGCTATAGTTGCGTCTGGTTTGAACGTAGGGTAACGCAACTTTTTCGTTTACTTTTCGATTAATAGCCCAGCCCTAACCGGAGTTCTCACGTGAGACTGGGATTATTATTAAAATGATAGCAAGCAAAAGAAGCTCGCCATACAAATTGCATGAATGCTCATTTGCTACGAAAAGAAGACTATAGAGGAGGATATTTACCTTCTATACTTTCGTAACTCCTCCCCCAAAATCACGCTGCCCTGGATATTGCTCTCTCATTGGCTGTAGGTAATCGCTGATGTTATTCAGTCAGAACACATTTTGGATCGCCGACAGGTCAAGACATTTAACATGCCAATATCTCATGGGTGTCAGTGACACGTCGGTGATTCTCTCAGATCACATCTTTGATATTTCACTCTGTGTGATTGTCACTCACGTGAACGAGCACCGATTTGCCCTTGATTTTAGGTGTTTGTCAGCAATTTCTCTAAACTTGACGGCGTGTCAAAATCAAGGCTAAAATTGTGCAGTCTGAACTCGGCATTACTCAGTTCATATGAGGCCATGAACTGCATGGTAATATTATTAGTTTATGGTAATTTTACATCTCTACATTCATGTATAAAGCTTTCACTTTTTATATTTATTGTTTATGAAAATCTTCCCATCATATTATGGCACGTTATTCGGAAGCAAATCCACATAAACGGCATGTTTAATTTTTGGTAGACATAAACTCTCTAACTTTTTAAATCTACAAACTTGAAAATATCTTTTTATCCTGATGATAATGTTTTTTCCAAAGACTACTAAACATTTATAAACAGATATAGACTCACTTGAAGCAGCTTCATGTTACATGTTTGAGGTCTGACTGCGTAATTTATCTCACTGAACAATACTTGAATAACTCTGCAAGTATCACAAACCACAGACTCTGTTTTACTCATAAATTAAACACTGCCCTTCATGCCTAACTTAAGAGAGAACCCATCTCTTCTAGTTTTTAGAACTATATGAACTGAATATTTGTTTTATCCTTTGCCACAAAACAACAGTAGAAATACAAAGGTAGCAATTGTTTGGGTCAACAGAAAAAATGACATATTATTTGAAAGGGCCATATGGTTTTCTTTAAATTCAATCATTTATATTTATATGGCCTAGTCTTTGAACAAGAATTTTGGACCACACTTTATTTTAAGGTTCAATTATTTCGATTAACAAACCATTAACTATGATTATTAACTAAGTTTAGCTATTGGGTGGGATTAGGGGCGTAGAAAATGATCATGCATAATATGTGGTTTATAAGTACTAATAAACAGACAATACATTAAAAAATGTTTTAGAAACTTGTTTGTCCCTATACAAAAGTGCTGAATGACCAAATTCATCTCACATTTCACCATGTGACAACTAGCCCAAGTTCCCTGGTTATATAGTGTGCTTCTATGTTTTAGGTGACAAATCTGTCATAAAGACACTGTGACCTGTAAAATAATGGGGTTTAGCCTGTAGTAAAACACTCATTTGCAGGGAAAAGGACATTTATAGGACAGCAGCTCCCAAGAACAGCATCAGTCTCCTGTGTCTGTATCTTTACAGGACTAGAGAGATTCATTCCGCCCAGCTAAAATGACATCCTCACACATTACACTTTAACCGCACTCCACCACGTGTTTGTGCAGAGGAACTGGGCTATGCCATCTTTTCCATGAGTTTTCCAGAGAAGTCATACAGGTTTGGAAATACATGTACTGACTAAATGATGACACATTTTTTTCCTTTGCCAGAGTCTGTCTGATTATTTACTTTAGTCATATTTATTCACAGTCATTAACTGACCAGTTGCAAAATCTCATGCTTTCCCCTATGAAGCATTAGTACTTTCTCTGTCTCAAAGGGTTCAGATGATGTTGCTAAAAATAACATTATTTTGTGCATTTGGGGTAATGCAATGTGTTTATGTGGTCAAGAATGAAAAAAAAAAAAAACAACAACATTATTTTCCACATACTGTACATTACTGTTTCCCCTCTAAGCCCACCTCCTGAAACAGATTGATTTGTACAAAGTTCTTCATTCTAAAACAGCGAGGTGTGCTCTGATTGGCCAGGTAGCCAGTACAATGTGATAGGCCGAATACCAGAAGCACATGGCGTAGGGGTGTAACGATTTGCGTTTGCATATCGTACGATTCATGGTCATTTTCCAAATCATCAAAGTGATATTGCTTATCCCCTTGTTAGTGGATACTTGAGTGAGCAGAGCATGTGCGTGTCATTTGGAATGCACTTGTCAAAGTGAGCGATGTCATTTCCACAGTATGTAAGACACAATATGTAAGATTTTGTTGCAAAACATCCAAAAACCACTTGCACATTGTTATATATTTCATGCAGTTATATATCTTAAAAGCTCCGTAGGGTTTGTAAATTCAAAGAAATTCCAGATTTAAATAATGAACCGTCCCTGTTCACTGTCGCCTATCAATGTGATATCCGCACTATCTTCGGTTTGCCCCTATGAATACTACACGCGTGGACAAATGCGGAAGTTGTAGTTTTTTATTGTGCATTTCGATATTATGGATCATGATTAGACTCTCCACAATCCCAAAAAACGTAAATGTATACAAACTGAGGCAAGAAGATTTTACATTGCATCATATGACCCCTTTAATTCAATTTCATTATGAACGCAGATGGGGACTTCATAGTCAAACAGAAACTAAGACTCTATCTTGTGTGTATTTTTTGTTTTGTTTAGTATTTTTTTGTCCCAAGCGCAGGCCACCATCAAAGCAGTGACATGGCATAAATACCTTAGTGTTTTCTGGTTTCAGACAAATGAGCGTAATTCACATGTTGTCTCTTGGCATACACAACTTCCCAGTATCAGCATAACTAAGCACATGCTTGGAAAACTAATGCCCATTACGCACCACAGAACATCCATCCCATTAATCACCCCTAAGATGCGTCTCAAGTGTCTCTCTTAATAAAAAATCAATTAAAATGTCTTACAATAATAGGTAACACCTATTCTCAGCAGATTTCAGTGTTTTGAAATAGTAGTGAGTGTGCGGGCTGTGGACCATGACGCATATATTGTGTGATACTCTTGATTCAGTGTTCATCTCTGATGTGGATCAAGCCGGTCCTTAGGTGAACGGATAGGAGTCTGTCTTACGGTAAAACAGCAGGATGACCGATTGACTTAAATGAGCTGTAAAGTACTGGAAATTATTGCTTTTGGAGGGCAACAAGAATCTTTTTTTTGTTATAACTGGCCTCTTATTTCTCAGAGTAATACTGTATTCTGTAGAGTACAGAAAAAGAAAGTAAAAGAAACTTTAACCCAAACTACATTATTATATTGCAATGAGAATAAACATGGCTTGCGTTGACCGATATTTATTTTATGCAAGGAATACCCATCAAAACTCAGATGTTTAGACATACTTAAGCAAACACTTGAACTATTATTATTGCATATGCAATTCATGGTATTAGTATTTATGCCATTTTTGATTACTTTATACATAATTATGTTATGTTGAGTCACCACTTAGTGTCTAATTCTTGTGCAACAGCGCTATTCTATATGATATTTGTCATTTGTGTGTGCTGGTTTTACCACTAAAAGCAATACTGTATGCACTGGAAGAAAACAAATATTAAAAAAAAGGTAAAGAAATGGAATTAGTACAACATTTTAACCACAACTTAAAGCACAATTCAATGCGCAACCTGTAAAAATCAACTCACTCACACTACACTGTGGCCTATTTTAACTGACTTTTCTTAAGAGTGTGTGCTTACATGTAGTGGACTCAAAATAAGCCTGGCAGAAGTAAGTGAATGAGTTCAGGAGTGTTGAAATGAACTGGAACATTTGCAAAGTCATGCTGCATGTCAGGAGCACATGTAATTCACAGCCATGTACATCCTGCCACGAACACATCTCTCCATCACAGCTCTTCAACAAGATCCTGCAGTTTACTAGAAAGTGCTGGGAAAGGAGAACTTGAGAGCCAAACGACTCATGATTTAAGGTAGTTAACCCTTGTGAAAGGTGCACTGATGTTTTGTGTGTGTGTGTGTGTGTGTACCTCTCACAAAAATGATGTAGTTAAGTTTTGGACAATTTGGGATTAAATTAGAAAAAAAAAATTAAATTAAATGAATATGTATCTTAATTAAATATATACTTAAATGCAAATTATTTTACATTCAAAATGAGTGTTTTTGACCCAAATATTTTATATAAGTACCTTATATATGTAATTTTCAAATTCTTTGGTCTTTGAGATATGGTGAAAGTGCACTGCTGAATGCACTGACTAGCATTTGTGCCAAAGAAAAATACAGTTTAATGTAAGTTTTGAATATTGTATGTCATGTATTTAAATAGTACTTACTTTGTAATTACACATTTGTTTAGATGAAGTTACAATTCACAGCATCATGTTATGGTAAGGGGCGTAACATTTCCGTCACATGCTTGAGGTATTCGACCAATCACAACTTTGTACAAATCGACCTGTTTCAGGAGGCGGGGCTTAGAGGAGAAATAATACTGTACAGTATGTGGAATACTGTGTTTTTTGCACCTTAAACCAGACGAACACATTGTATTACACCAAATACACTAAATAATGTCCTTTTTAGCATCATCATATAACTCATTTAATAAAATTGAAAGTCATGAGAATATTTTCATATATTTGTTTATTCAACTCACATATTCAGTCATTTGTTATTATATTCCAGTATGTCTGGCTGCATAATCGTTAAGCTACAGCATCATGCAAAGTGGTCAAACATTCAGACCTTGCTTCAGCTATGAAGAACTATGTTTTTGCTGTAATAGTGAGCGACAGATCATTTTAGTGTATTTACTGTATACACCTGTTTAGTTTGCTAGTCTGTCTGTGTATCACAGAATACGGGTTTTGCCGGAGCAGATGCAGAATGAGATGAATGGTGTTTACGTGTTGGCTACATCTCCATCCGCAGAAAAATCCACAATCAATCAGAGCCACTGAGTTGCTTCACCAGACTCTTAAACATCACTTTGCGGCCCTGTGTTGGCCTGGGAGGATTCAGGCCCAGTGGAGGTCAGCGGGCAGGGGGAGGGGAGCCGCTGGTCATCCAGCGGGGCTCAGGGTGGGCCCAGATAATGTGAACCTCCTAATTACTTCAAGAGAAGCACTATTCTTCGGGGACTGCTTACACAACAGAAGGGAGAGTACGACATGGAGTACCTCTTATGTAAGAGAAGTCTTTCCAAAGTAAACATGTTTTTCTGTGCTGACATTTTGACACTCATGACTTTTATCAGCAGATTTGCTTTTTCACACCACAAACAGCTGCTCTGACATGCTGAAACGTTTCACTGCTGCTGAGTACCATAACAGTACATAGGGCCCTTTTCACTCGCATCTTGTTGGAACTGCTGCACGACAACAGGCTGCAAATTTATATGAAACATTCAAAGCTCTGATGAATTGGTTTAGACAAATCAGGGAAGTGGTTGTTTTCATCCAGTTACGTTTTCCAATCCAGGCTCGTTGGGTAAATGTGCCTCTAACTCCATTTTTACAAAACCTTAAAAACATAATCGATTTAGAGAAGGTTCAAGCTAACCCCCCCCCCCCACACACACACACACATTATAGTAAAAAAACAACACGTCAAAAACGTTCAAAACATCAGTAAGGCATTTTACCAAATACAGTATTTAGTCAATAGTTCGGATTTATTTATCAAACAAAATGTTCTGGGGCGTGAAAATGTAGTGAAAATGATAAAACATTGCATAATGGTATATTATGATCTCAGAAGCTCATACTATATAAGCAAACTAAAATGATTTGGTTGATTCAGCAAGTACATTTCTTTTTGAGCAATTTTGCTCTGACATTTTTCCATTGAAAATGGGTAACACATTTCTATCTAGGTCGGTCGTAAGCTCTGTTTCTCACGTTGTTGCCCATTGATAGGAACATTTCCCAAAGTTGCCTGGCAACATTGTGCAAAAAGTTGCACATTGTTTCATTAGCCTAGAGGTTTGGAAACATTTTAGTTGCAAAATTCCACAATTCATGCACAAACAAACTAGTCTGCTAACGTGAAGTTAGCTTTAAGATTTTGCAGAAATGCTCATTTAATTCCATGAGATATTCATGGATGGATATCCTCACAATTTTTGGAAAAAAAGGTGCAAGCTGTTTACCCCATGTTCTAAGTGCTTTTGAACACATATTGCACAGTTGCTCAGGGGTTCTAAGATGTTGCTAGGGTGTTCTCAGTGCATTGTAGCACTTTGTAATGCAGTTGCTACTGTAGGATACTCTTGGTCCCACCACATAAAAATCTCAAGTCTAATCACAGGAAAGTACTAACATGCTCTTCTCAACAAACCCGCCATGTCTGTAGCACAAACAATGTGGGATAAGTTCAATACTTAAGGTTAGGGTTTTGTTAAAATCTCTAAACCTAAGTATAGACAAAGGTAATGGTGTTGCTTGCCTTAGTTAACACCGTTAATGAGCAAAGGATATGCTGACCTTTGGAATCTTGACCACACACAGGCACACAAACACAAGTGGTTGTGTGTTTGCCAACTATAGAACTCCTAGAAATTCCATTACTGGTGAAAGTAAGGTAAGAACTGGTCAAGAACTGAACAAAGCACATTGAGAACAGCACCACAATAGTATCAGTAGGGGGTTATTAATGTCGGTCAGTTCTAGGAGGATCATTTTTAGGAATTTTGAGCAGATGGCCTAAAATAAAGCCCAAAAAGTTGCTTTTGTAGTTTAAATTGTTATATAACATGGTATAATTTTAAGCATCAGTTCCTGCAGCAGTAACATGATTGATGGAAGTCCCAGATTATCTAGGATTTGCTTCCATGTGCTCAAGTGAGGCTGTGTCAGCAGCATTGTTTACCAAACCACCATTTACAGACAATTCCTCACTTCAGAGGCATGCTATTTGTGTTTCCAGAGCACAAACTACATTGCATTGAATTTAAAGGAGAGAAGCAGTTTGCAGTTTTGGAGCTGTAATTGTGGTTCTTTGAAAGCCACATAGAGTGCATTAGAATCAAATCCTACAGTGGATCCCGAGAGGGCTTGTGAAGGAGCTCTATTGTATCTTCAAGATCTTCAAGATCAACCAACAAATCTCTACAGACAGATAAAAAAATCTGCCTTTTATGTTACAGAGAAAGAAATAACATCATATAGGTGTATTCATTTTTCACATTTATTTTTTTAGTGAAGTATTCCTTTAAGAGGAAATTACATGTCCTACCCCTTCTAAAAAGCAGTATATCATTACATGACATCTGTGTGCGAATAACCACAGTAATTTATTAATAATATTATAATTTTTGTTATTATTTATATACAACTTCATTTCAGAAGGCTGTTTATTAGACAAACACTCCTGGGAAAGTAAGTGAAAAACAAACAGGCAGATACGTCTGGGAAGTTTACTTAACATTTGTATTATTCTTGTAAAGAGATACAAAGAGCTTGCTGGGTATGTTTCAGTGTCTTATGACCCATTTATTTGTCTTCTGTTGACTGTTGTGTGAAAATAGCAAAAAATGATCTCAATTCCAAAGCATAATGTTTTTTTTATGAATAGCAGAAACCAGATATAGTGTAAAGGGATCATGGGCTGTTCCAAAACATAGTTGGCATAGATCTGGGGCCTCATTTATTAAACACGCTTAAATCCACGACACCACTCATATTTACTGTAGGTTTTTGAAAATGTAAGCTCTTCCTACAGCTCGCTGATATTTTATAGGTTAATGACATTAATTATATGAGTCATTTAAAAGGCAGAGAGCTGAAACCATTTATTTGCGTGCAAGTCAACTGTAAATTATTTTTCAGTTAGGATAGAAACGTTTAAATAAATAATAATATTTTAAAGATCTAAAAGCTGGATTCAATCAAATGTGCAAGAATTGTATGTTTATTATACATTCAGTGACATTGTACATTCGTTTTCTGAATGCAGAGCTAGTAAACAGCTTAAATAATTGACAGAACAGAGCCTAACTTGAACATTTTTCATTATCACATGTTCATAACTCGAATAGTTTCCATTGAGAAAAAATCAGGAGGGCAGTTCACTTGGGTTGGAAAAAAGCCAGACTTGAATATCTGCCTTTATCAAATGTGCATAACTCAAATTGTTTAAAACATCTAAGTTCAGAGCATTGTGATGATACTGTATTTACACTCTGCACTGTTCCACATTCACTCTAATGGTGTCATGGTCTGGTGCATCCTCAGAAGACCAGATCTCTCGCTCAAGTCACTCAGGAAGGAAGGGAGGAACAGAGAGAGGGAATAAATGAGACTGATTGTACCCAAATACTTCCTACAAATCATGTAAATGATTGTGTTTACAGGATGCATGCATGAACATGGGAAACGTTACATGTTCTCTGTGTGTGCTCTGCCCTGTTTGCTGTGAGCCTTGTTTGTCTCTATAATTACCCTCATTGGTTTCCTTGGTTACTCATTGACCCCTGCCTTGTTTTCTGCCATAGTTACTCACTAGTCCTTTTATTCTTCCTTGTATAGAACTTTAGTGTCTCACTTATTACTTGTCAGTTGGTGCATGTAATGGCTGTTCTCCTCGTTTTTGTTCCTTGTTCGACCGGCTTACTTACGCTTCCTGCACGTTACAGGAAACACTGAATTGTCCTGGTGTAAGGTTTAACTGTGCACTTTGTGCAAACACGTCATTCAGAAATTGCTAGTAAATGTCACAATTAATTAAAAAGTAATACCAAGAATTTTGAAAAGAGAAAGGCTAAAAGTTTTTTTTCTTTTTTGCCAATAATCTTTCAAGAGTTCGCGCTTCCTCATAATCAGGAAACGGGGGTTAAGAACCCTAGAGGCTTGAACCCTAGCTAGGGCTAGAGCTCGGCGTCCGGCTCTATCCTTGCCCCCCAAAAAAGCGCAGTAAGAGGATGCTGGACAGGACAGCAAAGGGAAATATTTAGTTTTGTGCGCTCCTTGGTTTTGGACTAGATTAGGGTAGTTTTATGGGGGTACTAGTAGCTGGATCGTCCGGCGACCTGCTGGTAGAGACAGAGATGCAGATTAGTGGGTTGGAAAAGAAAAGCAAGCCTGATAACGTTTGGGGTTCAGACACACTCTCTCTGTTTAAATCAAGATTAAAGACGCATCTTTTTAGCCAAGCATTCACAACTCACAACTTTTCCTGCAGTTATAGTTGATCAGATGTTCATTATTAATCTTTTTTCTCTAGTTTAATAAATCTTCATTTTCTTAGTTTGAACAGCAGCTACGCTAATTTTGTTCTTATTTGTTCTGTTTCTACCATGGGATTGT
>JAUMHQ010000076.1:3337469-3361569 GCA_032361165.1 Enteromius paludinosus | reverse complement strand
CGTGGCCTGTTCCATGGGTGTTCCCATATGTAACGTCGAAGTGATTCGACTGAAAGGGTAACGTCTAGGTTACTATCCTAACCCATGTTACGATAGTAACCCACGTTCCCTGAGCTAGATTCTTTCTCCTGCCACGACTCTAAGGTCGCGCTGATGCCAGCTCGGCTCTTCAGCGAAAACCTGCATGTGCATTCCGCTCGTGCCCTCTTATACTCACGCAGTGATGAGGTGCAACTGAGCGCAATCAAATGCACGCCAATATTCATTGGCCTTTTGTATAAAGCTCAAAGGCAATAGGTCTCTCTAGCGAGTTCCCATATGTAACGTCTCCGTCCCCTCCTTCAGGGAACGTGGGTTACGATAGTAACCTAGATGTTATTGTTGCTGGTTTTCAATGATTATGTCTACTAACTTTAATGTATTTACCCCAAAAAAAGAATTTGTGCTGATATCATCCATAAACACACTTGACCAGAGGTGTTTCCAAACTTTTGGAGGGCAGTGTATGTATTTAACTAATTTTGTACTGAATGCACTTTAATTGTGTGGACGTAGTGCTTAAGTCCATCTGAAGAAATACTGAAATCTGATTGTGCTAAAGTGGAGCTATTGCAAGTATGCTTCAGGTACACTTTAAATATGTTGCATTTAACGGGATAGTTCACCCAAAAATTTAAATTTGATGCTTATCTGCTTACCCTCAGGGCATCCAAGATGTAGGTGACTTTGTTTCTTTAGTAAAACACAATCAACGATCTTTAAATCAAACCGCTGCGGTCTGTCAGTCATACAATGCAAATCAATGGGCACACAGCCTTTGAGTGAAAAAAAACAAAATGCATAGACAAAATTCAAATGAAACCCTGAGGCTCGTGACGGTGCATTGATGTCCTAAGACACGAAATGATCAGTTTGTGCAAAAACTGAACAGTATATTGTTTTTTACATCTGATGCACCACAGTGTTCGACTCATTCTCAACATCCGGTGTGTAGATACAGTATATATACATAGATGTATACATAAATCCTCATGTATTGCAGCCCATTAAAACAGTGTATATATTTTATGTACTTATGAGTTAAATTTTTGGGTGAAATCCATTTAAAGACATATATTATTCAAAGATCACACAATCATCATCAATAGCAATGAGCAAAGTAGCACTACAAATAAAGTTTAATTTTATAAAGTAAATATACATATTATATAAACACAAATATTTTATATATTTAAAAAATACTAAATATGTTAATAGATTTGAACTGAACTTAGTATAAAATAAATGTATTTGAAAAAAAGTTTTAATTGGGTGTGCCAAATATATAAAAGAAATAAAAGAAGTGATGACCAACATATAAAACAAATGCACTTCAGTGTTATGTATCTTCAAAACTGTAGCTTGTCAAACAGCAAAATAGCATAAACTCATAATATAGTATAAAGAAGTAAAAACTCATAATACAGCAAAAAAAAAAAAAAAAACAACAAACAAAAAAAAAACCTATATTTTGAAATTATTAAAATAAAACACACCTTGTTTTTTTTTTATTTTACGAGTTCCCACTCATTATAACTATATTATAAGTATGTTTGGCGTGCTGTCCAGGGAGCAGGCTGGGAGCTCGGCGGACCCCAAGCCTTAGGGATTTAACCCCTAGGAGGCAAGGGCTGGGCAGAGCTCGGTGTCCAGCCTGGTCCCCGTGTGCCCCCTGGGAGAAAGTGAGATGGCCGATAGATTACTTGAATGGCAAGTCGACAAAAAAAATAAAAAACCTTGGGAGAAACCTGGCTTAGCAAGGACTAGTTCTCCTCTGGCCGGAAACTCAACACCTAATCTCCAGTTTAAGAGGTGGTTGTAAGGGGCGGCGGAGGGAGAACTACTAGATACTGAGGAGAGGGAGCTGGCGATATCTGAAGGGAAGTCTCTTAGCTCTGATAGGGTAATCAGGTAATAGAGAGATTGGAGACAGCTGGTAAATCATTCATGAATGCTCCTCCCGAAATCTGTTGGTAAAACATATTTTTTTTGTTTCAAATGACTACTAATTTAAGATAAAATTTAAATGAAGTGTCTCAATAAACTGATTGATTGTCTAATGTAAGATTTTTTTTTATTATTTTTTGACTAGATTTTTTATAATATGCTATTCTGTGTTTCAAACAGGTTAAGATGAGTTAATTATGTCAGCTTTCATATTTGGGTGAATTGTCTCTTTAAATAAGTTAGCAGTGTCACTACTTTTAGCTAGTTGCTCCTCTGTAAAACTGCAATCTCTGTACTGAAGAAAACGTTCTCATACTGTAGCATGATCTGAGTATCTTTCTGACTTCCACGCAAGCCAGTTGACCACTTATATTGATCAGATAGATTACAAACATGTGAAAGAACTGCACCGTTTTTTAAGCATGCTCTGGCCTGAATCTGTTACAGGACAGAGCAAGAGCTTCAGACTGACCATCGGTTTGTATTTATGCAGCAGCTGCAGTTCAACAGAGTGCTCCAGCAGGCCTGTGTGTGTTTAGTGTGGGTGTTGATGCTGACAGGGCTCATTAAGTTTCTCTGCCCATACGTTAACATGCTCCTGACATCAGCAAAAGCTAGGGAGGCTTTTACGCTGCAGATGAACCTGTGTTGTTCTTCAATTAAATCCTGTCAGGAACGCCACACCAGGAGTTCACCACGTCTCCCTGCTCACATCATTTCACCGCTGAAGGAACTTCCCCAATCCAGCAACTTTTCAGTTCCTCTCTGACCCTGTCTTCCTCACTGTAATTCTCTCCATTATTATGCAATGCATTTACGAGCTCTGTCTTGATCTGCAGCAGCTCATGTTATCGTTGTGACTCCCTTGGACATGAGGCCCAGACTAAATATTTTCACAGAAAGCATGTGAGACGTCTTAAAGAACTCCGACCGGCCTTTAGGATTAAGGAGCGGCGTTTGTGGGTAGGGTCAGTCCAGCAGAGTAGGTGCGTCCAGTCCGGAGAGAGCTTGTTTGACTTCATTTCACAAATCAATCTTTTGTGGCTTCGCATTTTATTCAAGATGCAGCTATGAGCAGTATGACTCGTGATGTGAATTATCAGAGTGTGTCCTCCGCTCTGTGTCAGAAACTATCAGGCCATTTACGGAGACATAATACGCTCTGACTCAGACTGCTGGACAAGGTGACAGATAAACCTGGCAGACAGACCTTGGCTGGAGTGAGGTTTTCAATGCAAAAATCACTTGGGTGGAAAAAATTGAGCAGGAGACTGAAGTGTGAGCTTATGACTGTGTCCATGACATAGGGTCTTTCAAAGATAGCTGGAGTCTGTTTTACATGAAAATAACATTTTACGCTGTTACTTTCTATTTATTTATTTTTTGGTGTAGTATCGAAATTAAATCGAATTAGAGTTTGCATCCTCATATGAGACTATTAAAATCAGAAATAATTTCTTGCTCATTTCGTCTGTCTGATTCAGACAGTCAACAAGATCATCCCACAACAGCAACAATTCTGTGTAAATATGCATTGGTTATGGTCAGTTCGGTTTTCTGTTATTCACAGTTAACTTAATATATAACTGTGACCAGCTGTGATTATTAGAACAAGAAATTTTCTGAATAAAACTACTCTGAATGTCTGAGTATTCCTTTATTTGGCAGTAGAAATGCAAGAATCCACATTTGGCAGAAACGTCATTTCAAAACAACTTGTGGAAAGACACAAATCAAGAATATGGGTATAAAACATTCCAATAGCATAATATGAGATGGAATACAGTAAAGTTTACAATAAAGTTTAAAGAGTGTATGGATTCATCTTCCCCGAAAAAATACATTTTTACACAAGGCCACAGGACCTTTTGAGCAAAGAGTGATGATTGTGTGTGTGTGTGTGAAATCGATATCAAAAGTCAATCTAAAGATTCAGACTGTATTACATTTTGTGAGTAAATACTTAAAGGACATTTAAAACAACTCAAATTGGTGTTCATAAAAAAAGAAAAAAAAAAGTAAACATTTCACAATTTTGGTTTCAAGAAGACAAGGTTCAAATGCACACCACCAAAGTAAGCTGAGGTTTAAGCACAAGAAGATTAATGTCCTTGAATGACCCTGTTAAAGACGCAGCCTTAATCCAAAGCTATCTGGAGTGACTTTAAAAGGATTCTGCACACTTTAAGTTAAAATAGTTATGTTAAAAATGTTCAACCCTGATGGGACAAAGTTGGTAAAGATACTGTACAACCACATGATGATATTAACTCAAACCCAGCTATTTAACAATTACAATAATATGATCAATGCATACTTTAGGTTATACTATTACATTTTTTTGTAGATCGTTCAGCAGAATACATCTAATCGGCTGTGAAATAAAATGACACTGTTACTTTTGTAAATAATGATATTTGTGTATAGATTACATTGGGTAATGTGCTCTGTAAATCAGTAACCTGCAACTTTAAAAGCTATTTCTACCTGATTTAAGATGTCTTGAAATTAATTCATGTATTTGGGCTGATTCAGTGAAATTAAATCATATTTTTGACTTGAATAAAACCAATTAATTTAGATGTTGCCATTTTGTTACCCTTTTCAGTGTGGTTTGAGAAAATTTGGTTTGAGAAGAAGTATCTGCTCTTAATTTGCAAAGACTTGCAAAGTTTATTTCTGGAGATTGTCAGCATGCTAGGTAGTGTCTACACAGTGCCCTCTGTGGGTAAAACTAAATAAATGGCCCACAGTATGTGAGGAGAACCAGGACTTGAACAGTTCAAACAAATGAATGAATGAATTCCTATATTTATGAACACAAGCTCTTTCTCCTCTCTACTAGTGTAAAATAATTAATTCTCACTTAGGTTCAGAAAGCTATTCGCCTTCTTCTTTGTTGGATCACTCTTTAGATTTTTCAGTTGATGCCGTCAAACATGCTTATTAAAGTTTTACTAAGAGCTAATTCATTATATGAAATCTGTTTTTCTCCATGATGACATTTAATCAATGAATACCTAGTACTGTTATTGTGCCAAAGCATGAGTGCATGGTTTACTAGTTTAAAAGGCCAAAAAGTTCCTCCGAAACAGCAGCAGTGCACCCGCCCTGTTAGACTTATCACTTGAGGATCAAGTTAGCGAGGATAAGGACAGAGCATGAAGAGAAGGAGACTTTAAGTGGCTGGCAACCATAGTAACAGAGTAAAGTGTCTGACTCTGAGCGCTGTGGGAGAGAAGGCCGTGACCCATCTGTGTCAGGGAACATGGGGAATTAGTATTTTTTGTGTGTGTGAGAGAAAGAGGTCATGGTGATTTCGAAGGGAAATGAAGCTACGTCTAAATCCTTGAGTCTTCATGTACCAGCTGACTGAATTAGATTTTCTCAGCAGTTGTACTCATGGGAACTTGGAAGCCCTAGCATTACCCCCTGCCACTTCCTGCGGTGGCCCGCAGGGGAGTAAACATCAGCTCATGTTTTCATTCATCTACATAGGGTTTTTCTCTTTCTGCAGGTTTCAAAATATGACAGGACTGCCAAGCAGAGGTATCTGTGACCAGAGCACATGAGTGACAGGCACACTTGTGAAAATGAAAAACATTTCCGTGTTTACACACTTACTGTATTTATAAGATCAGATATAAATCAGGCATAATTCGTAATGCATGTGAACCTGTAACATTAGAAGTTATCACAGGGATGCGGGTGTAAAACCTCTGTGTGACATACTTCAACCTTATATGAAGTTATATTGTTACCTTTAAAACTAAAAGAATGAAAGAATCAGGTTTGATTTTGAAACTAATGTTCCTGTCATGTTTATTAAAGCCAATCTTGACATTATATGTGCCTATAATTCTGTTATATCAATAAGTTGCAAAGATTTTTTCTTTTTCTTTTGTGAAACAAATCTTTCTTTGCTTTGTTCTCTTCCCATCTTAATTGAACACTGAAAACACCAAAGAAGTTTGTTTTAGCATAAAGAGCTCCCTCACCCAAAACTTATTTATATATGTTTTTATTATTATTATTTTTTTTTTTTTTTTTCTTGGATGTCTGTTTGAAAAACTAATCTCACTTATAATTGCCCACATAAAATACATCATAACAGTACAAGGTTTTATTGTGTTCTTAACATTAATAAACGTGAACGAATCATTATCATATTTCTAAAACATTTATCAATCTTGGTTATTGTTAATGTCAGGCTTTATTATGAAAATTACTGAAATCAAATATTATGTCTGTTGATATTATTTAAAGGACCTGGGCTAACATGAACTATCAATAAGCATCATCACAGATGATTAAATACTGTAATAAATGTATTGTGCATTGTTAATTAATGTGAACAAACAAGAACGTATTGTAAAATAATTACATATGAATTTCCATATTAAGTTGCCACAGAAAGAACGACTAATGGTTAATTAGGATGACTCATTAAGAATCAAATCCTTTCTTTAAGTAAACCACAAACTGGTTAAACCTGTACAAAACGAATTGGAAGATGTATGAAAAAATAGCCTACTGGACCTAGTACAGACTAAGGATTTAATACAGTCGAATCGGTTTCGGAAATAACTATCTATGAAGCTGAATAATCCACACGCAATGGGTATAATGCTCAGTTTGCCACTTTCTGAGGTCCTTCTGAACATGACTCAAGCCTCTGGCTTGACACTGGAGCGTCACGATTGCGTAGACTCATGCTGACCAATCAGCGCTCTCGCCGTCTGTGTGCCGATGAGCGTTCAGCATTAGAAGTGACAAGACCTCCCCACACGGCCAGATAACATCCACAACGTTAGGACACAACAGAAACCAAAGCAATAGCGGGAATAAGACGAGGAAAAGAAGGAAACGTCTGCTGCAGTTTAACCAGGGATTGCCATTGGATCACTTTATACCGGCACATGTAGTGTCTTGCTCTTCATGATAAGCATATGCGCAGAAGCCGTTCTCTGGCCCCTATAGAGGTTGCGCTTGGAAGTGTACGAAACTTTTTTTTCCCCATTTTGTGACGCTTTGGAATCAGATTTATTAAACGTCGACTTTCCGTTATACTGTGGATTTTAAAGGCGAAAAAGGAGGACCAGTATAGTGTGGATTTTCTCCTGTTTCCTTTATTTGTTATTCTTTTATTTTGCTGTTATTGCTATTATTTATATTGTATTGTATTTTCTGGAGGAGCGCTAGCGTTCAAGAAGTTCGTTTTAGGGGATTCGACGCAGGTGCTTCGGTCCTGAAGGGCAGAATGGAATTGTTACTTTGACCCACGATATCTCGGTTCATTCATATTCAGCAGCTTCGTTTTTAATTGTTTTGAGAGCCAAAGACTGTTCAGTGACGCTCGGCACAACACACCACTGGAATTACAACCATGAACTTTGTTGTTTATTCGATACAATTATTTTTTGCGGCTCTCCTTCATCTGTCTGCTGTAAAGGTAAGGGCGGTGCAATTTGGTGGGTTTAAATAAGATAGAATAAAGCCATTCATTTTTGATTTATGTGTAACTGACGAGCACTTAATGCACTTGTACAGTGCCTTTACATAAATTAGAGACTAGGTTACCTTAAGTTTCACGTGGAATTTACTGCTTTAAAGTTACTGCTTAAAATAATCCTATATATTTAGCTAGCAATCTATCCGACTGCGTATCCGACTAGTTTCTATTCTGAGAAGTACATACATTTAATGTAATTTAGGAAATGGGTTTGGTTAATATATCCACATTACTATAAAACTGACTACGTGCTGTAACGGGAGTATGCGTGCGTAAGGGAGTCTAAACGCGTTCTGTTCAATCAGGGAATAGAACGAATACAGACACAACTGCATTTTATTAGTGCTCGCGATACCTAAGACTTAAAATACTGCAACCAGCTGCTCTCTTGACGAGAATAATGACAAGATATTACCTGAACGCCTTCGTTTCTTTGTCTCCCGCCTAATTAATTCATTTGCTTGAATGGTGATATGGCAACGCGCGCATGTTTGAGGTCGTGAAACGTGTTTGTATGAGGTAAACTACCGTCGTTTTTTTTGTAGGTTGCTTTGTCGTTATTGTCCTAATCTTGGGTGCAGAATATGTAAAATATCTGCTTAGATGTGAAGCAGATGGTCTGGGAGGCAAACCGGCGAGATTCTCACGCAACACCGAGAGCTGTTGCGCCAGTCCACGCCACCTGCACTCTCTCTCCGGCGAGACTAATCTGTAGGCGGGAAAAAATAATAGTCTGAGTTGTAGCAGCAGAATCATTGGCTCTCGCAGCCGCCTACAATATCAAATTAACTCCCTTGCTAGAATTTAGAAGGTTTTTTGAAAAAAATATACCATAAGAGATTACAAACCCAGACAAAAATCCAAAGCTGATTGTTAAGCCCCGTTACTAGAAAGCGTTTTTGGATTTCACGGGTCCGGGGCCCACTAGAGGGCCTCAGCAAACCTCCAAGGGGACTATTGGATAACTTAAAATAATTTTAAAGAAATCAAACCTAATCTAATTTAGTAAACATTCTAAAAGCATAAAGGTTTCTGGGTAAATTTGCGATTACGTGGCTTCGTGGCTTGGTTTAGTTTTTATATTTCCTCTGACATTGCTAATAAATTTAAATCAGATTTCTTGCTCTTTTATTTGTACCATCAACATCATTTTACAGAAGGACAAATGGCTTCAAAATCAACTGATGTTTATTGTCTATTGAGAAGTTTATGTTAAGCTTAGAAAACAAGCAACTTTTTCATCATTACAGTAGTGCCATAGGAAATATATTAAAATTATATTTGGTGGCTCTATATATTTTCTTGGTTAGTGGGAGTCAAAAAGGTTGAGAATGATTATTTCAAACAAAGCTTCGAGATTCTGGGCATGTATAGAGTGAATAAATTGCTTTTGTTTGTGTAAAACCTTAAAATTCCCAATAACTGCTGTTTTCTTTCAGCGGTGTATGACATAAGTTTGAGATGTTCTGTGACTTAAAATTGTCACTTTTCTGTCGTGACAGGCTGCCTACATACCCAAAGAAGGGATGAAGAGCAAAAATGAGGGTAAGTCTCTTTATTTGTGCAGTGTTTTAAATGGAGAAGAGTGTATAATATGAACATAGTTTTGGAAATGGGGCTAAGAGTCCAGCACCACCTGGAGGATGGATATGTAATGGCATTGTCAAGGCAAAGTTTAAACTGCGAATGGATTTATTCCAGTTCTGAGACAGGTAATAGGCCTACAGTACATAGCCCATCCGGTATTGTATGCTGTTACGTAACAGTTTAATATCACTTACATAAATATTAGCTTGAACACTCAAGATTAGGAGTCAGGGTATATTTCCCACCCTCATTAGGATCGTCAAAGTGAATAATTTATTCTACCCGCAAGCAACCTTGTGTGGAGCCATTGACCATGGCTGTGTTTGTTTATTAACAAAGATTGCGTGATTTATTCCTGATTTGTCCTCAAGGTCACAATTATTTGTTAGCAGTGGTCCTGGTTGTTTGTATAGAGTCCCTGTTACGTTTCTGGGGGAACGTGTATTGTTTTTTTTACGTCATTCCCAATCTGCTTCCATTCATAAATGCTTTCCCACCATGCAGAGCTCCCTAGTTTTGCTTTGCATTAAATATTGAATCTTGGTTTATATTTGACTTTGCACTTTGCTAAATAAAGATATGTGATACAAACATGATGGCCATAAATGAAGAAGTTCCATGATAGGGCACTGGGTGAAAAGTGGCTGCCACCACCAACTGATTACTGGTGGTTACTGACTTTATCATGATCAGAATCATGACTACTGTTGTGTTTGGTTTTCCTGTGCGGCTCTGGGGCACTGACAGATTCATGGGTGGCAAGGAGCGTCACTCAGGGTGGGCTTCTCATGGAGGTCAGGTGTCTGCAGTGAAGCCTGGCGCCACACTGCCTAAGGTCACGCTTTTCCCTGGCAGTCTCCGGGTCATGAGGCACTGGGGTCAGAATGAATGATGGGAAGCCAGTTTAGGGAGGTGTACAGATTAGGGTGGACGTGCAAGTGGGGCACATGTGCTGGTGTGTGTGACATGCCTTTTTTTGCCCACTTGGGAAAGTCAAGTCCCCAGCGAGCAGAACAGGCCTGAGTGAGGTGTTATGCCATGGATGTGACTTTAATGGTGGGCCTTTCTCAGGAAATACTGTTTTTTGTAAAGTATGGAAGCGATTTAGTCGCTCTGATTTTCTTTCAACCCTGTATGCTGTTATTGTGACCAAGTAACGCAAAAGGAGAAGAATCTTCACGCTGCTCTTTTCACAGTTGCCATGACTGCTGGCTATAAAAAAAGTAAAAAATAAAAATATAGTAACTTGTAATGTAATACTGAAAAACATATTAACATATGTGGTTTAAAACAATAAAACAAGGATTTAAAAAAAATTCTTTATATAACTTTTAATGTGACACTATTACATGTGCACTTTCTAAAAGTTAAGAAACAGTGATGAAATTCACCTTTAGTTAATATTACGTCTAAATGCACATTTTCAATACAATGAAGTGCACTCCTTTTTCACAAGGGTCAAGACTTCTGAAATTGCTTTTATGAGAGACAGACTCAGTCATGGTCATTATGACCTGTCATTAGATGGAAAAGAGCTGCTTGAAGAAGATCCTTCAAAAATTCTCTTTTTGTGTTTCACAGACAAAAATAACAGCATACAGGTTTGGAACGACATGACGGTGAGTAAATAATGACTTACGAGAGAACTTCATATGAGCTGTACCTTTAATCTGACAAAGAAGAAAAGAAAAGAAGACATCTTTGGTGTATGGTTGTGACTGAACTCTCGCTTTGCTTCCTCTTTAGTGATTCCCTTCATGGATGTGTACACAAAGAGTGCGTGTAAGACACGAGAGATGCTGGTAGACATCATTCGAGAGTATCCGGATGAGATCGAGCACACCTACATCCCGTCCTGTGTGGTTCTCATGCGCTGTGCAGGCTGCTGCAACGACGAGGCGCTCGAGTGTGTCCCTACAGAGACCCGCAACGTCACCATGGAGGTGAGACTGGTTCAATCCAGCGCATGCAGTCCTTTACCCTGCTTCCTATGACCTCATGCTTGCCCAACATGGGGATAGTGAGGCGGTTTTAACTGGCATGTCAGCTATGTTGTTTACCTCTGCACACTGTGTTTATGCGGCTGCATTTTCTCTTAGCCACAGTCGAGGCCTGGTCTTGTCAGTGTATGCAATAAATGCTTACATACTAATTGTGCTTTTTTGTGTATTTCTGTAGGTTATGCGAGTCAAACAACGTGTATCGCAGCATAATTTTCAACTGAGTTTCACAGAACACACCAAGTGTGAATGCAGGTATGTCTCTAAAGCTGAGTTCTTTCCAAAAAGTTTACTCACCTGTTCACTGTATGCACGAAATCTTCAGTAATCCAATGCACATAAAGGTATTATAGGCGTTTATGGTTTCAAGAGGAGCCTTTAAGTTTTTATTGGACAAAATATTTACTTGGAGTGAACTGTTCTTTTTAAATCATGAAAAGTGAATTAAACCTCTGTTCGCATCTCTTGTTTTAGGCAAAAGGTAGAAGTCAAATCAAAGAAAGAAAAGTAAGTGGAGTTTTATTTCTATATTATTATTATTTTCTCTGTCGAGCCTTTTTCAAGATACAGTAATCTTTCTGAAATGGTCAATTCTTCCATTTCTCGACTTGGACATTGTGGAATTTGGTTAAGATTCGTTTGTTGATAGTGTGGACGGTTCAAGATGGTGCAGGGCGTATTTACATACACGGCTCAAAATTGCAATGACTGGGTTGATTGAACGGCGATGAGAAGCAGCCAGCCGGACACTATGTTAGCAGTTAGCACTTAGCAGTGAGTCTATTAGCAGTAAAGCTCACGTGATGCAGTATATTTCTAGCTGCACGCCTAGTCTGACCAATCAAATTGAGAGCATAACATACTTTTAGGAATGCATTCCAGTTGGAGCTAGTTGTTCAGACTTGATTAGTCAGTGGGTCAGTGTTTATATTATGCACAGGACTCAGCAGTCTTTACTGTCTGTTTGTGAGTGGAGCGAATGACAGCTGAGATGATGTGGTTGAGAAATGAAAGTGTGCATATCTTTATCACTGCCAGATTCATGCTGCCTGCTTTGTCATGACTGGTGCATCCCATTTGCTTATTATTCAACACCAGTGTTAGGGTGTTTCACAAGAATCTCGCCTTGTGTGAGAGCACTCTAAATGAACTCAGAAGTCCACAGCGCCAGCACAGTTCACTTTGTAAACACACAGTCCAGTGGGTTTACTTTATTATCGCTTAAATGTAATTTCAAATATAAAGTTCCAGGAAATCCAGCAAGGTCATCTGGACACTATATAAAATATATAATAGAACTTGTATAACAGAATAAAGACTTTACTACCCAGATTAAAATATGATAAAAAATGGTAAAACCCTGTTTAATCTTCGGCGCTCCCTCTACTGGATCAGTGTGGCCACTGAGTACAGAAAGTTCACAAGCATCATCCTATAAAGAAATAAATGAGAGCATATTAAATTTAACGAAACCATGGTATTGCTAATTTTGTTATCAATTGTTTCGCAAATATATTGTGAGAATTCATTACATTGCCCAGTTTACTATCCCAACTGCCATGAGTCCCACAGCACGCCTCGACACACCCTCAACCCCGTTTACCCTCAACAAAACTAATAAAGTGAAACACTCGACTGTTCTCACACCCATACAGTCAAATCAGCTTCCACTAAATGATACAACAGCCGACTCCCTCCTAATCCTCAGGCGCAAACTCAAGACTCCCTGCTTTCAACAAGACTTAATTGTGTCACAACACCCAAAACAAAACCTGCTTTTCCTTTTATTTAAATTGGACTTCTTTTTATAGCTAGTGCTTCTCTATTTCTGGCAGATAACCATTCATAACCTATAGCCTATTCAAATTCTGAATCTTGTGACGCTTGTTTTGGAAATATTTTTAGTAATTTAATTATGCATTTCAGCTCAGTTTAGGACATTTAAATATTATTTTATAAAGCATTCTTGGTATCTGTAGTAAAATGACTGCAGTGCACAGCTTTGATTGGTTGATGATTAAAAAAAAAAAAAGGTTGTGACAGGAATGTGAGAAAAGAATTTAGCTTATTGGTGATAAAAATCACCATAAACCCACTAAATAGTAAACCTTCAAATGTGGTAAATCTAAATTTAAATCAACAAGTCGAGTGTCAGCCAGGCCTCTCTGAGGTTTTTACAGGCCTTGGTGCTTGTTTTAAAGCCTGGATTTCTCCGTATATATCTCTTAAGAGCTCTGACCTGCCGATAACGGAGTCTTTTATAGGATTCTTTCAGTTTTTCTTTTGGGGTGAGGCTCTGGTGCTTTATGGCAGCTGTAAGATGGAGTCTGTGAAGACCACCCGCCGCTCTCCTCACAGCGCAGTTGCTCAAGTCTGACCCTCGCCTGCTTCCCCACACTAATCATAGTAACAAGTGTCTGTCGTTAACCCACTTTTATTTTTAGCCTTTTAAATAGTAGGTGATCCTGAGACGGAGGTCATTGTTGGTTACCTTGAGCTATGTTTCACAAACCTCATTTAATGATATCATGTCTAAAATGAGGCTTCCCCCCTTAACCTGTGTGAATTTCTTTCTTCCGATGAGCACAAAAGGATATATTTTGCTACCAAATTGTTTCTGGTCCCTGTTGATTCCATGGCCACTTTTTGGTTAACTTTTTGCTATATGCGAGTCAAAGGTATTATTTAATATTGATAAATCAACCCAAATAGATTCATTTATTTGTCAATATACAGATGGTACCAGCTGCAGTGTATATAAAAGAAATATCAAATCAAATATTAACATGCTTCGTGCATCCACTAAATACTGCCTTGACACCAGTTGGCCAAATTTAATTTCAAAAATAGCTTTGAAAAGTGAAGTAAGTGCTGATAAAAGCTCTCGCAGCATCTCTTTGCTCTGATGTTGGTAGGTTCAGGTCAGCGAATGTTCCTGGTTTAATTGGATGAGCGGCGGCAGTGTGCATTTCTGCACCTTTAGGTTGATGCAAGCGTACAGAGATGGATGGGGTTAGCTGAGAGGGCTAAATGAAATCCGTTGGTCATGGGCTAAGTGCCGGCTCTCTTGCGTGTCGTCTCTCTCAGCACGTAGGCAGGAGCTCACACGGGGGGCGGGGAGCCCAGCGGCTCTCGCTTCTGATTCACAAGCTCAAGTTCAGCTCCTTGTACTTCGATCCTTACCTCTAAGCTCCTCAAACACACACACATACGGTACGGCTCACTTCCTTCAGCTGCTTATTTGGACTGTAGAGTCTGCCGTTGATTCATCATGAATAATCGCTGCTCCTCACTTTAATTGCCAGCGAGGGTTGTAACAAGAGGATCATTTTACTGGTCTCTAGTAATACAAGTTGAATTTCACAATTCTCAGTACAGATTTTTACTGCAAAAATGAATAATGCTACAATGCGAAATATACTGCAGCCATACAGGTTAAGGATATTTTAAAATGTAATTGATTTCTGTGATCAAAGCTGAATTTTCAGCATCATTGCTCCCATCTTCAGTGTCCCATGGTCATTCAGAAATAATTCTAATATACTGATTTGCTGCTCAAGAAACATTTCGGATTATCAACGTTCATATTTTAATGGAAACCATGATATGAATTTCAAAAGAACAGCATTTATCTGAAATCAAAACTTTTGTAACATTATAAATGTAAAAAAAAAACTTGAGTGGTAGTATACGTAAATATCAAATTAGTATTTTTATTAAACAAAATGTATTTTAATTATTAAATTATTTAAAAAATGAACAAATATTTGAAAAAATATTGTTTAGCCTACCATTTTTTTTTTTTTTGTTTCTCTAGCGCTGATTGATCTTTCTCAGCATTACTTTGCGCAGCTTCATTTAGATTTCCCTTTCTTGCGTTATTTTCCTGTTTTGCAGAAAACCCAGAGTGGGGAGGGTTAAAAGCCGAAAGAGAGCGAGAGAGGGAGATTCGGGCGATCTCAGCGCCTCAGCTCACCTGTGCTCAAGCAGTATTTTGCTCTCAGTCATTGGCTTTATTTCAGGGCAGCTTGTTTGCTCTTTGTAATCTCACTTGTCCTGTCGGCTTAAAGCCCCAGTCTGCATTTATTTGTACTCTAATTCACACTGTTGGCCCACGGCCCGCAAAGAGGAAAGCAACCAAAGGTAAATAAACAGAGGTTGCATGGCTGTCTCTGTCATTATCGTACTAATGTGCCGTCACAGCTGGGATGACGCCATACTCATGTGATCCCTCACCTGTATTTTCGGCCCCTTTGATGTCTCTGAGAAAAGCAGTTGAATCTGTCTCCTGTAGATGGGCTTGTCTTTACTGCCCTGAAACGACTGTGTCATTCATTTAAAGTTCATTTTTATAATTGAAAATACGGTTTAAACTTCTTATGTTTAGTTCAAGGCAAATAACACTCCTCGTAGAAAAAGAAAATAAATAAGAGAAACAATAAAAATAGTATTTTGTGTGGTTTGATGTGCAGAACACATCAAATTATTATTTATTTGTAGTGCATAAAAGAAAAATATGATGCCTATTTTAAAACAACATCACTGTAAAGTCTATTAAAGTTGCCAAAGTTCTTTTACTTTCATTATACAGCTGGCTGATTTTGTTTGTTATGTTTTTTTATTATATTAACCTACAGTACAGTATATAACATTTTGGCCCATGTCTAAAGCAGATAAATTGAGTATTGTCTTAATAATAAATGTTTCACTTTGTGTGAAGGTTTTTGTCTTTGGGGAAAATATCCATAGTAAACCAAAAAGTTTATAGCAAAAACAAAAGAATGGGTTTGTTGGTTTTTCCAGTGTAGGTGTACTTACATAATTAAAAAGTCTTATTTTAGAACAGATAATGTGTCTATGAAACTGTTTCCAAATGTGTGCTTCTGTGTCAAGTTTCTGTAGTTGAACGAACCACTTTAGCAGACATTGCTTTTGCTTCATACTGCTTTCATTCGTGTTCATGTGAATGTGTGTATGTGAATGCACTTTTCTGTCTGTCCAATAACTGTTTCTGTCTGATTTCAGTGTTTCGGCTCTTCACTGTGTCTCGTGTGTGTGCTCACTGATGAATGAATGAATCATTATTCGCTCTCATTACACTCAATCTGCTGCTGATACTACCCATCTTTGAATTTGTGCAGTGATGGGAGGTGGTGTGTGATGGCGAGGTGCATGAGTGTGTGTGTTTGTGTCTTCAGCTCTCTGCCCAAATCACTAGTGCTTAGATGTCTCTCTGTCTCTCCCTTCTGCTTCCCTTGCAGCCACTGTGAGCCTTGCTCAGAGAGAAGAAAGCGCTTGTATGTGCAGGACCCCCTCACCTGTAAATGCTCCTGCAAATTCACACAATTGCAATGCAAGTCGAGACAACTTGAGTTAAACGAAAGAACTTGCAGGTTTGTTTATGAACTGTCACCACGTGCAACATGCATCTTCTCATCCAGTCCCATCTGAAGATCTGTGCATGCATATAGAGCTTGTTGCATTTTCCCTTCTATACTTTATATGCATGGCGTAGTGTGTGTGTGTGTGTGTGTGTGTGTGTGGGTGGGTGTCTGTATTGCAGTGAGAGACATTTGATAACAGAATCTGGTGCATTACTGCTGTGCACTCATAGAGACATCATGTTTTGCTGCTGAGCATAGTATTGCTTGATAGTGTACATAAACTGAGTTTGCTGGTATTCTGTCAGCAAGCAATAGGATTGTGTGTTTTTTGAGTTAAACAGGCAGGGATGCTGCATATGTGTGTGTGTTTGTGAAGTGCAACTCACACATCCCGCTGTCAGTAATTCCTTTTTTATCTTGTCTTTTTATGTTCATAATAGGTCAGAATTTAATTTGGTATTATTGATTTTGCAAAATCTTGCCATTATCTGTTCGGGTTTCAGATACTCAATATGAGATCTCGTTGAATTATATATGTGAATATATAAGTGTGTCCATGCTGTTTGCTTCTCATCCACTGTCCCACTAATTTAAACACTGTGATCGTATGTTAGCATTCTTTATGTGTTGTCCAAATCGTATTGTTATGTTTTGTGGAGATCACAGCATACTTTGATCCTGTGGTCGTTCCTCCCAAACCCAAGTTTTTTTTTACTCAATCCAAAATTCCAACAACTGAACATTTATACAGATAAACAATGTTTTTTTTTTTTATTATTATTATTAACATTTATCCTATTACACTGTCAGAAATATGAAATTACTGAGTTCAGTATTAAGTGCTCTTAATTGTATTGAATGTAAAAACGGTATTGATGATAATCTAATATTAATAATTACAATAAATAAATAATATAAATAATTACATAATATTTTTTTTACTACAGCATCTTATTCAGTAGCAATTACTTAAAGTTGATTCCCCAGTATCACAGACAAGGCTTAAGCTAGTCCCAGACTAAATTGCATGTTTGAGCTGTCTCAGATGAAAATATCTTGCTCTGACATATCTTAAAACATGTCACACCTGTAATAGTTCCTTATAAGGCATTTTTGTAAAAGTTGCTTAAATATCTTAATTTAACTAATGCCTAGTCCTGGCTTAAGCTAAGCCCCTTTTGTGAAACCGGGCCAATATATTTTAAATTGCATAATTACAAATGTATTTAAATACATGACACACAGCATTCAACATGAATTACATAAAATTATATTTTAGATTTCCATAAATGCTTGCCAGTACATTCAGCAGTACACTTTTATTCTAAAGTACATATAAAGATGTAGTTACGTCCTACTTAAATGGATCCAAAGACAAACGAACAAAATAAGTCCCTGTAGTTTAGTTTAAGTTTAGTTAACTGCAATTTAAACAAACTTAGCATGCAATAAATGTCATATATAAATTATATATATATTGGCTGGATGGCCAAAAGACACAGATCAATAAAGCGCATAGGCTTTTCCTGTCATATGTATTGACACACTTTTTATGCATATCTCTAACCAGTCCATTGTTCTCTTTCAGATGTGAAAAGCCAAGATGATGAGCGGCATGCTGGGCAAGACAATGAATGAAGGAATTTTTTTGTTTTTCTTTCTACGGCACAGCACTTTTTAAACCTGAGGATGCATTCCCTGGACGAACAGCAAACACTAGCCTGAACAAAAGACAGAGAGTAAAACGAGGGCAGAAGATACCGTCCCGATGTAAATGTTTTAAATATAAATATATTAATATATAGAATATATATTATATATATTCAATGACAATGACAATGTGTGTCGCTGCTATCACCTACAAGTAAACGAAGACGCTGCTTGGCGTGTGAATGGGATATATTTCAGTGTCACTGCACCTGATTGGACAGAACTCGGCCCGCTGTGGATTTATATTTAAAGACTCGGAGCGAATGTCCAAGGCTTCAGCCTCCAATCCTTTACATGAACAGTTACACACTGTCAATCAAAGGAGAGGAAGTGACATAATAACGATTCTTTCCGGAATGTTCGGAACAGTGGGTCCAGGCACGGGATACGAATGCGGAACTATCTCTTTCTGTGATGTCACTCTCACTGGGGTGAAGGCTTAGTCACCCTGTACTGACTAACATCCAATAGGACTTGGTGTGATAATACTGAAGGGATATTACATACTGTATATGTACATATGGAGATGAAAACACATAAATGTGACAAAATGCAAATCGATTCTAACATTAGCTCAGGAACAGACTCGTTCCATTCACTGAATCAGTAAAAGACAGCTCAAATATTTAAGTTTGTACTTAAATCGTAATTTAATATTTTAACGTTTTCCAAAGAAAATATTGCACACGAATTTAGGAACTGTTTATTACTACACAATATGTGTGTATACATATCTAATATCCCTTTGTGTAGTTCACTACATCTAATTTATAATGTTAGAATATGTTCAGTATTCTCTGTATTTAATTTGATCTATTTATATGCAGTGTTATTGTTGATATTGGTTTGGTTTGTTTTCTGTCACCAATCTTAAAAACCGTGGACAGCTTTATAAAACGAAAGACAACAGAGAAACAAACACTTCAACATTCCTGAAAGCGCCTTTTTTAGTTTATTGTAATGTTTTTGTATGAGCGATCAGTTTGGTGGAGATGCGAGGCCTGCGGACGCGGTTTTATGATCTAAAAACAAACATTCTCTTTGTGTGAAAGTGCCAGAAATGAGTTTTTCTTTGTTTGCCATGTACAGCCACATTTTCAGTATATTTTCACAGTAATATATTTATTGGTGCTGTTAAATATTAACATCCTTTTGTGTTTTTAGTATAACTATTAAACATATTTATTTTCAAATTATATTGTTTTTATTAAAGCAAAAATGGATTTCTGTTTGGCGAGTCTGCTGTTTTTGTCAGATGCAAGCACTGACTTTATTTTCCAAAATGTTAGTATAAAAGAAATCAATTATACACAAGCACTCACTGACAAATCAACTTCAAATGAAGATGCTATGAAGCTATAGTAGACAGTGCCTACTATCACATATGCCATAAAAATCTTCTATGAAACAACACTTTCAGTTCAGACATGGAACTGAAAATACATGGAAACTGCATAAAAATCATCACAATGTGTGCTCCCGTCATCTTCATTTTTTTTACCATCTTACACACCCTCGTGTCATACTGACTTTCTTATTTCTATGAAAGCTAGCTTCTCTTTGCCATTTAACATTAGTGGATGGTTATTTATGCTTTCAAGCTCCACAAAGGACTAACAGCACTAACATGTCATACTGACTTATACTCCGTATTCTAGATCTTCTGAAGCTATTTCATACAGTGTGAGGAGAAAAATAAATAAAACTTGAATAAAACATAAAAATTAATTGAGCTTGTTTTAACCATAGACCATATTCTTATTATTTTGCCAATTTATACATACTCATCTTGGACTTGAACAACCTGTCAATGATCTGTCAATATGCAGACATATACAAAAGAAGAAGAAAATTAATATTTTCTGCGCTGAATACCAAACTACCGATTCAGACAGTGTTTTATAACACAAAAAAGAAACTGAGAGTAAACTGAATCTAATTGCACATGCTTGTTAGATAAGACTTTAAGGAACAATTGACTTATGAAACATTCTTATGAATATAGATTACAGCACTTTTAACACTCGCCATGTGACAGGCAATATGCTGATCAGGGTTAAAAGAACTGCTTTATTTACCTTTTGGTTGTTTCTAATGAATTTGAAGGAAACGTTTGGCTTTTAAATCAATAGTTTACCCAAAAAATATTGATTTGAAAGCCAAACAACACAGCTTCCCAGCGCTTTCTGCTTTTTTATAAATTTTTCCTAACCCTAAAAATAAAATGTTTTCCAGAATGACAATGCTTCTTTTCACCACACACGAAAGGTTTGTGCACTGATTTATAGTGCCAAAATTCTTGTTTTTGGTCATTTATTTTTTTCTCTTGTAATTATAGTTCTCATGCAGTGAGGGAGGAAAAAAGAAGACAAGAGGTGAATAAAAGCTTATTATTTGTTTAATCTAATGATTCTTTACATCTCATAATACTGAACATTTTTTAATTATTAGATATAATTATGAGAAAAAGGTCTGAATTGTGAAGTACAACTTTTTTTGTATTATTTAAGGCCTGTGACACACTAGACAATTTTTAAATCTTAACCCATTTTAAAACCATAGACATAAAGAGAGTTTTAATTGATTTGCAGCCCTAAAACCCTCTAAATGCATTCACCAGATGAACCGGCCAGACTATGAGACCATGCACCACGTTGATTGTATAAACATTGATTGATTTCACAGTGATACAATATCTCATGAAGGCTTGCGAGATCAAACGTGACCAGAGAAGAAAAACACATTGAGGACAACTGTTGCACAGTTAAAGACAAAAGAGAGAAAAAGAATATATGAGATGTTCTTTCGTGGCATGTTTGTGGCTGCCAAGTTTCGGACAAAGAAACATGCAACATCCAGAAGGTGACGCTTAATTATTCATTGAGTGTGGTTACACTCTGTCTCGATCGGTAGCAGTTAAATAATCGCAATTACACCACACAATAAATCATCAAGTCTTTGCAACATGCCTAGAATCGGGCTGGGGCGTGACCTTTAAAGCCATACTAAAAGACAAAAACAGACTGTTTACTTCAGATCTTGAAAACTAATGAGAGGGGTCATCAAGTTAATATAATTCTTTAGGGTCTGTACGAAAAGTCATATGACAGAACATTCTTCTGTTAAAATTTCTCAACGGTAGTGTAAAACAACCCTTTTACCATGTCAAAAAAGTTGTTTTGTGTCTAATGTTCATGTAAATGCTAATAAGCTCAGCGGACCCCGCTCCTCTCTTCAGTAGAGTGACGACGAGACTGTAGCCGCAAAACTTGCTAACAAGCATCTGGGATGCTCGATTTGAGAAAGGGGTAAATTTTTTTCGGGGAATTAAAAATCTAAAAAGTCTGTGAGACTGCATCGCCCTGTAGGGATGTTGAATTACCTTCAATGGTCATGATTAAGCAGATCATTAGGCAGAGCTCCACCAGTCCTCCACTGTCTCAGCTGGACACCTGCAGCCCTTCGTTTTGTGCAATCACCAGGTTCCCTCGCTCCACCTTGGCTCCTAATTCCCATGTTTCCACATGGCACCCTTGACCTACGGCTCCACTGGGTTCTCACATCCCACCGGCTTTACCTTGGTCAGCTATCATACTGCTTATGCTATAGACAAGCCTTCCGCTGCACTCACAGCTGGTTTCTCCATCTTAGTCACTCTGGCTCCACCTTAGAAGCTTGTCACTGTGGCTTTGCCTGGGTCTCCAGTGTCAAAGATGTTGCTCAAGTCCATTGTCGCTTCGTCTGCGCCCTGGGATCCATCGCATCCTTCTACATCAGTTGTCCCCTGAACATCGGCCACATCTACATCTTGGTTCCTTCCTCTGTTGACTTTGCTGTTTACTATAGTCATGGCTGAGCTCTGACCACCTGGCCCTACCTGCTTCACCCATTGGCCCCTTCCTGGTCTCCATCTATCAGTTTGCCTGTTTTCACCATCCCTTCGCCAGCTCCCTGTCCTCCTTCTAATCTTTGCTTCACAGGAAAGGGGGCATGGTGTCATTTGTCAATCCATTTGTCTTATTTTCTGTTTCATTGACTTTGTTGGGTTTGTTTTCATTAGTTCCTGTTTTCTATTGATCTAGTTTCCCACCACGTCTGATTGTCCCAGGTTTGCAAAACTGAAGTTGAGCTACTGATGTCACATGGACTGTTTTACCGATGTATTTTCTATGTTTCTGGATCTGGGATCTATGGAGGGTCAGATGGCTCTGTTTCATTAAAAATATCTTAATTTGTGCCAGTTATTGTTGTCTCTTTATTTAAGTGTCCACGGCTAGGTTACACAAAACACTGCACCGAATGTGGCCACTGACTCAGCAAATAACACACTTAAACCCAGAGGAACCGCACTGTACTTTGGACAGACAGACAAAGGTTTTCTCTTTAGTAAGCAATGCATAGTTGCGTTGTTCAGTTGTAACAGTCGTGTCTCTGGAGGCAGCGAGCGCCTGACGGGTGAGAGATTAAACGCTCCCTAAGCAGCCCTTGTGTAAACCTGTCTGTTGTAACCATGAACCTTAAACCCCATGCAATGTCTAAAAAGAAAGCCAACAATATTAAATCCTGAAAATGGCCTCAGTCTTTTAATCGATTATTTTTCAACTAGATGTTAAATGTGTACCAAGTGAGTTAAAAGTGTCTCTGTAGGAGTCCATCTGCGATTTCCCAGTTCACACGTTGTCACCAGAGCAACGTGCCTGTGATCAGGTATTCTGCCCTCACAAGGATCCAGCGTACGTCATCCAGTCACCTGCTCTGTAAGTGTAGCTCAGCAGTCCTCTAGATTCACTGTGAGTGTGTGTGTGAGTGTAAGAGAGAGTGAAACTGTTCTCTCATGCTGCTAGGACTGACCTATATTTAGCTACCTAGGAAATATAGCAAGTCATCTGTCATCTGATCAAAAGCAGAACACAGATCAAAGATAGAGGTGTATCTTTTCCTTTATATCACTCTTGTTCACACTGTTTTTCTACCTTAGAGAGGTAATGTACCTCAGGAGAATTTGTCCATGCCACTTTTGTCACTGTTACTCTGTAACCCTTTTATTTTTTTTTATAGTAAAATGAACAGTTGCAAGACAGATACATAATGACCTCCCCGTAATAGTTGTATTATGATTAGATTTAATAATAAAATAATATAATTAAATATAATTGAATAAAAATAGGATAATATAATAATTAAATTATAAATGGAATAATAAAAATTGTTTTATGTTTTTCAGTGTAGGGATGATCACCATAGTACTGTCTGCAGTAGTTCTACTACAGTAAGCTGCTTCTTAGAAAGGACATTTTAAAAAGACAGATAATTAAATTATAAAAGTGAAAAAGAAAATTGTCACATTTATGAAAAGCAAAGCTGAATTTTCAGCATCATTACTTGGATTTCAGTGTCATATTTTCGCCAGAATCATTCTAATATGCTGCTCAAGAGACGTTTCTGATCATTATCGATGTTGAAAACAGCTGTGCTGCTTCATATTTTTGTGGAAACTATGCCATATTTTTCCACTAGGATTTTTTGATGCTGAAAAAAATATATATGTATTTATATATATATTAGGGCCGGGACTCATTAATTTAGATCAATTAATTACACAAAAATAACTGTTAAATTTTATTTTACGCATTTTAATTGCACTTATTTTTGCACCGCAGAAAGTAGGGATGCACCGATGCAGATCGGCCGATATGTTTGCGCGTTTTGTCCGCAAAGCCGGTCCTGTAATCAGCGGTAAATGCAGGTGCATGATTTCGCATTGAGCCGTATATACTACACCAGTGGCGGTTCTACACGGAGGCCTAGGGAGGCCCGTGCCTCTGTAGACATGTCCGTGGCCAACCCTGTGGCCCCCCTGTGCTGCCCAAATAAAAAAGTATGAATTTATTATGATTTTACAGACGAGCGCCAAAAGTGGA
>JAUMHQ010000076.1:3312947-3324148 GCA_032361165.1 Enteromius paludinosus | reverse complement strand
CCTTGGCAAAAGTCTGTACCATGGCATCCAGCCCCAGGTGAGCTGGATGAACTAGACAGTGCCAAAGGGGACATGCCATCTGTCGTTAATGTTACGCAACAACAAGGAACTCTCAACACCAGCCCTTGTGACAAGAACCAAGTTTTCCTCCACATGTCTAAGGCACGAAAACATTGCCTCATGACCTTGATCAGGCAAAGTGAATTTCCCTCTTTGAGGAAAACCCCTTGTTCTTGAGCCTCCACTCTAGAGGTCTGTACAGCAAGCCAAAACTTATCATGTTGGCAGTGCCAGCCCATCCAACAGGCAATACAGGTGGTCACCTAGGGCCCCGTCTTGGCTAGGGTCACCACACTCTGTTTAGCATAACACCTGCAGCAATTGACTTGGTTGATATTGCATCATAGCTGTGTGGGCGGAGTCGGCGACAGTGAGTGGTTGGCCTTCTTTGACTCTCACGACTGCAATGAGGATCGACTCGTTCAAGTGTCGTCTCAGACAACTGTGCCTGCATCATGGTCGAATCCCACACCATGCCCAGATAAGTCAGATACGACAAGTTTTTTTTTTTTTGCCCACTCAAGTCGGTTACGACAACAAATTGCAGTCACTCCAGTGAGGATGACGAGCAGGCAGATGAGCTTCAATGAGATGGTTTCTGAAGTTTGTACAGAAATTCTTTGGTTATGCAAACCGATTGTTGGGTGGCTGATCTTAGACAACCTTGGAGGTGAAGATGCTGGATGTGGAGAATCTGGGCTGGTGTAGTTACACGTGGTCTGCATTTGTGAGGTCGGTTGGATGTACAGTATTTCCAAATTCTCTAAAACGCCTTTGGAGACAGCTTATGGTAGACAAATGAACATTCAATCCACGGGCAACAGCTCTGGTTGAGATTCCTGCAGTGAGCATGCCAATTGCATGGTTCCTCAAAACCTCCAACATTTGTGGCATTGTGCTGTGTGATACAACTTCACATTTTAGAGGGGCCTTTTATTGTGGCCAGTCTAAGGCACACTTATGCAATAATCATGCTGCTTAATCAGCATCTTGCCACACCTTTGAAGTGGATGGATTATCTCAGAAAAGAAGAAATGCTCACTAACACAGATTTAGACAGATCTGTGAACAATATTAGAGAGAAATAGGCCCTTTGTGTACATAGAAAAAGTCTTAAATCTTTGAGTTTAGCTCATGAAAAATTGGGGCAAAACCAAAAGTGTTGCGTTTATAATTTTGTTCAGTGGAAATGGTTTATAACTTTGTTGCACAGATAGGTTCACACTGCAGATCTTCAAAGTACACACACACACATACAGTAGTAGGTAATTTAATACACAAACAAACAAACTAGTAAATAAATAATGTAAAAGGAAAGTAAAGTAAAGAACCAATATAATCTCAAGAATGTGGTCATTGCATGACTGTGGCATATTATACTGTTTTGGTATGATAATTGTTTTTAAAAATGTGAGTTTTGTATGAGTGTGTGCTTGTGTGTGATTTGCTGTGGACAGACCTGATGCCAAAAATATTGAAAAAAGGTGACAGTTGGGCAAGTCTTGACCTGCTGAATACATTCCAGTGCAAAGCATCAGGAAACAACGTCTCAATAAACACAGGGAATTTCCACTGCAACAATTCAAGTAATAAAAATGAACTCAGGTGAACACGCAGCAATTAAACCATTAACCTGACCTCTCTTATTATGTAGAGATTAATGTCTACTTTCATTGACAATCACAAGAACAGCCCCAATAAGACAACATCAAGGAAATGGTGGAGTAAATGACACCAAATGCTCCACCTCTACTGGAACACACATTCCAGAGATCATTCATGCAATAAAACAGTGCCAACAATAACACCTACAAACCAGACCATGCACTTTCCCAACATACAACTGATCACATGGAATATGTCAGCAATGCTTGGGGGATGGCAGTGGGCCTGTCCGAACACACCTCTCTTACACATATGCTGATAGAATGTAAACAAACTGGGGGCTCTGATTTTTTATTGGCCGCCCTTTGGAAAAGCCCGGCCCTTGACTGCTCAGGTGATTCCTGACTTCCTGTTGCAGAGTGAGTTACACCCTTTACAAATATCTAATGAAGTCAATGACCTGACAGTTACTACATAAACCCGGGTGCCACTGTCATTTCAAGCTTCGTGTAATACGGAAGTTCAACGGTTACACAACATGGCCATATGAGCCAAATAATAGATGCTCATCTGATAGTTATGATGAATAGTTATGACATCAACACTGGGAGTTTACAGCTGTCTGTTCTATCCTGAACCTGAATATATTATTAACTATATAGGGGAGAGTGGGGTAAAGTGAGACATTTTTTACATTTGCTTCCCTCTAAGCGAGCTAAAATTATAAATCAGTAAAATTTACAAATTTCCCATTCATTCAGGATGTTTTCTAGCAATGGAAATTATCAGAATGTATTCAGGATGAAGGTCTGTGAAAATATGACTGTTTTTTAAAAAAGTTGTCTTGTGTCTCATTTTACCCTGATTCAGGGGTAAACTGAGACAGACCACAGAAATCAACGGGGTAAAGTGAACCACTTACTTTTTCCACTCTAAAACTACCATAACAACACATTTTGTAATAGTTAGAATCCTGACAGCTAGCTTGACAACCACACATTCCAGAACTAATGTCAGACTAGTAACAGAATCATGGGGATTTGTCAATATATATATATATATACATACATGTATACATGTGCTATCTGTGTATAGACTTTCCTTCCTTGACCTCAGCGGCTGCACTCTCCATCTCCTCAAGGGGTGTTTTGCCCCAGATTGTCTGCCTGGTGTATTGCCTTGGCATGATGGTGTTTCTACAATGTTTATGACATTAAAAATAAAACATATGTAATGTAATTTTACATTTAAATATGTATAAGACTAAATTTAACTTGTGCCTTGTGTCTCACTTTACCCCACATCATTTGTCTCACTTTACCTCGCTGATACATTTTAGAATAAAACAATCTCTTTTAGCAATTCCTGATAATCTTCAGCTAGCATCATCACGTGGTTTTATATACATTGGTAGTTTATCAACATGTATGATATAAGTTTTTATACCTGAATCAGTTTTCTTTGCCAAAACAGTTGATTAAGCTGTGAACAAGAAAATGTACTTTTACATGCAAAAAATATTTTTCAAGAGGCTTGAAAATATAATGGTCATATGACCACATATGTGTTCCATTGCCTAAATACAGGGGGTGTCTCACATTACCCAGTGTCTCACATTACCCCGTTCTCCCCTATTATTGCTGAGCCCAAATTGCTTTCTTTCTTATACATTTTAAAAGAACAGTTCACCCAAAAATGTTGTTTTGATGGAAATATCTTGAGCCATTTTAAATGTAAAGGAGTTTCTTCATCAGATTTGGGTATATGTAGCATTCTCACCATTTCTCACTAATGGATCCCCTGCAGTTAAAAGAGCTAATAAAAAAAACATTCCAATAATCCACAATTGATTTACACCACTCCAGTCCATCAGTTAATGTCTTGAGAAGACATAAGCTGCATTTTAGAAACAAATCAATCATGAAAAAGTCATGAACCAGGGGAAAATTATGCACAGAGCACTGTTTAGCAAAAACAGTTCTAAACAAATATGTGGATGGAATGTGATGGACAAGAGGAAAAGAGGGTATAACATAAATTTTACAGGGGATGAATTTACGTCCTATCATCTTTCAAGAGTTCACAATTATGTCATTGTAACAATTTATAGTTAATTATTGAATTATTAGTAGACTAACAGGGTTGATGCACTGCATTTTTAAGATGCATATTTTGTATTATATAAGTTATACTAGGTTTCTATTAATTATCAAATAAAATCTAACTCAGAGTGGCTGTTTCAAAGTTCAAATTTTATAATGGTGGTTAATGTTATCCGTATGGTTAATTGTCACGGTGCGTGTGGCGAAAGCACGAAGGCAGAGTCGTTCACAATTCCTTTAATATTCCAAGACGAGTAGACAGACAGGCAGGGCAAAACACACGACATCCAAAATAATGTTAATAACCGGACAATCAGACATAGAACACAAGAGAACTTATAATGGGTAAACAACGATGATAATTAAACATGGCACACCTGAACACAATGATAATTAACTGAAGCTAGGTCACACGGAGACACAACACATGGGGAAATGAAAACATAAACAAAACCTAGTCTGGGGCGTGACATTAATGTTATTTGCTTAACAACAGTAAAATTAAACTGATTTTGTGCTTGTTGTCAGTACATCATAGGTCAAAGAACATATAGGTCAAAGAACAATGCCAACATGACAGATCTCTTATGTCTCCATATTTAAAAAAATAATAATAATTTTAAAAAATGAAAACGTAAAAACATTGTGAAATCCTTTGCCTCAACACCAAATCCTGATTCCTGAAGGATACAAATACCTGTAATTCTGAATGACCTCTATAAATGATTCTGACACATTTTAAGGATGCATAATGTCCGTTCCTCTTTATAGCAGCATGTTTTAGGGTGTAGCTCCTGACTCATGGACCAAAGGAGGGGGTCAACACTTGTCGTCTCCACCCTCCTGCACTTGTACTTTTAGATTTTCAGACAGCTATGTCCAACTTCGGCGCCAGTCCTTTCGGAGCTACTCATTTTCTCTCCGTGCCCCATTTCAGCTGGATCAGCACATCCTTGCCATCTCTGTCATAAAGTTTTGTATGTACTATGGAGAAATCTAAATGCTGCTCAGAACAATTGGATGTTTCTGTGAAATATATTTAACTGCTGCTGTTTATGGTCAGTTCTGGGAAGGTCAGGACTTGCTCTTTTAGCAAGACTTTAAATTTTATAATTTGGTATGAGCAGGTGCCCAAAAACTACTGGAAAGTTATTTATTAAATAGCACAATAAGAAATACCACAAGATCTGAAGTACTTCTATACCTAATATCAGCACAAATGCAAATATTAAAATTATTTTATATAGCCATTTAATAAGCAGCACACATTTAACATGCACTAAACACAGCAACATGCAGTTTTCAGACACAATAATGTCAGTTTTAGCTAATGTTTCTGCCAGTACATCATTTCAAACAAAGCTTCTTTTTAAGTTTTGAACAAATCAGATGAGTCAATGATTCAATGATCTGTTCAATAAAGACACTCACTTGCTTTTCTTGATGAATGAATCACAATAACAATTCAATAACTCTATCATAAAGAAAGTGGTCGCTTGATTCTCTCAATGAATTAAATGGTTTGAATGAAACAGGTGAATGAATGATTCTATGATGCACTTATTAAGTTTTGCCACAGCCTACTGCCAGTTTATGATTAGCATTTTAACATTTTAGATTTCTTTATTCGAAATTGTATATTTAATCGGATTGTAAGTGTATTCATACCATCTCTGAGTTGCATTAAAACATCATTATAAATACTGTACACTATATGATGAAATCTAAATCCAAAGATGGTTTTATTGATACTGATTTTCAGTGAATAACAACCAAAATTTTGGACTAATTTATTTATTTAACATTTTTTTGTATCTTGGTTTCTCATATAAATCATAACACTTCAAAAGACCTCATATAGGAAATTACATCTGCGATGCTTGTTGTGCTTTTAGGAACTTGAAAGATGTGTTTGGTTTACGAGCTTGTTATGGAAACAACTCGAGGATTGTGTTCACTGAAAAAATGCCGGTTTTGAATGACGTGTAAACATGTGAGTAACAAAACCTGCTTAATTAAAAATAGACTTCGTGTAACAAGGTTAAAGTTGGCATTAAGTCACGAGCGAAGGAAGAGTCTTTATGTAAGTGAGCCTGGCTGATGACATAGCGAATAGAAGTTGCAAGTCAGAGTGATACAGGTAGACACGCATGCATGCACTAATAGAGCCTTTTTGAAGACTCTCTGGGCTCATTCTTATAACATATTTCATTTTACTCTTTATGGCTGTGCTTGCTTCACTGAAGATTGTCCAAGGGTGAAATATATCAGTGTGTGCATTTACTAATGTCAAGTAACTGTAATGGTGACCTCCCTTTACAGCCCCCCACACTGATGATGGCGATTAGACCTAAGGCTGCTCTAAGCTAGGATTAAAACATTCCAAATGTTCATAGTTCAAATGTCGATTTGTGGCTGTTCACATCATTCACAACTGATCGCCTTCCACTTGAATAAACACGCTAATCTGGCTCCATTGCCAGGAGTGAACCTGAATGTAAAAAGTGAGCCAAGTTCCAGACGCTCAGAGACTGTCCAAATGCATCATTATGATCCTCACTGTGTTGCTGTTTTTATGCATAAGGACACACAATGTATGTATAAATGTTGTTGTCTCTCACATTAAAATCCATTAGAAATGTTTGGTTTGTAAACGGTGCTCAGTTTGTTCAGATTATTGTGAGGTTTTTATCAGCTGTTTAGACTCTCATTCTGATGGCACCCTTTCACTGAGCAAGTGATGCAATGCTACATTTCTCCAAATCTGTTCCCATGAAGAAACAAACTCATCTTGGATGGCCTGAGGGTGAGTACATTTTTTGGGTGAATGCTTCCTTTAAACTTGCATTTTCACTGATCAAACCTAATTTGTCATATATATCTTTGAAGCTTTAACCGTTTGTTTTAAAGTAGGTAAGCACCTGTAAATCAAATAAGCAGAAACTATAAGCATGTGAACATTTGTTTACGCATTTTTTTATAGTTTACCTGTTAATAAATAATACACCAACAGTTAGCAGTGAGTTCATTCTGTAAGTGAACATCTCGTGCTGCAATAGCTCCTAGTCATTATAATCTTTACTTGGTAACTTATTTTCAGCACTGTGTTTTCTAAATTCCAAAGCCTCTGAGGAGCCGGTTGTTGTTATAGAGATATAACACTTCGTTTGTTGTAGACGTTACTTGGCAGAATGTTTTATAAGATTGAAAGATTGTCATAAAATGTATCTTGAAACACATAGTGTAGAAAGACAGAGCTCAAACACTGAGATGTATACAGTACCAGTGCACACTTATATAGCATAACATTATCACAGATTCAACACAGTTTTTGATATATTTAATTAAAAAACATAATAATTTCAATTATATGTTTAAAAATTAAATGCTATTTGGAAAGATTATTCTTCTAAACTAACAAAGGGAAAGACAACTACAGTAGTGAATTTGTCAGTCAGGCACAATGATTTGTCTCATGTGTCTTGTTCTTTCGTAACATCTGTTGCATGAATCAGTTCTTCGGTTGCATTATTTAATCTGTGAATCTGTACTTTTGTACAATATCAGTAAAACCAAGTCTACATCAGTCTGTCAGATCAGATAGCAGTCTCTCTGACTCTGTGCCCACACTTCACCTTATCCCCGTGTCTCTGAGGATTCCATTCATTGCGCTGATAAGCATAAAGCAGACATTTAGTCACAGTATCTCCCTGATTCATGTACAGCACACCCCACTAATCTCTCGCAGCCAGTGATACCCAGCAGTTGCAGACAGACTCAGAGCATGACATAAAGCCAGTTTCTCCGTTTTCCGGGTTACTTTCCTCTCAGCACCTGAGTGTAACATTGTGTGTTTCATACCAGGAATGGCTGCAGGTCTGTTGTTTTCACCAGCTATCAGACATGATAAGCCACTGTTGACACAGCAGCGGAACAGTATACATTTTTCAATGTCTTTGTTGTAATAGAAATCTCCATTAGCTGTTTAGAATAGCATATAAACAAAGCAGATCAGAGCTTTGAAGAAACACACTCTGAAATGATACATAATTGCCATCCCTGGGATGCTGGAATGCTCAAACCAGTTTTAATGTCGAATGGTTGAATAGATGTCTTTGCTAATGATGCGTAACTCTTTTACGTGGTTATGGTTTTGAATGAATTGTTACAAAAACCTAACCATGAGTGGCACATGGGCAAAGTGTACAAAAGTTAGCCACCAATTCACCAAAACATAAAATAGTTATGAACTGTAGTGAGATTGTGTTGAAATGCTATGAGTGGCATTTGTGTGTGACAGTAAAGACAAAATATAAATTAATTCTTTGTTACATTAAGCTGATTAAAAATAAGCTTCTTATCAGGGCTTTAAGGGAACATGAATGGATAATTGACTATAATCTGTATATGTGGTTACTGGTCTAATATATGTAGGTCTAATATTACCGTTCTAGCATTCTTATGCAACCGTTTTGGGGTTGAATTAAAGATATTGTGTAAATGCTAAAGAATTTTTGTTGTATTTAAGTATGTATTTATTTATTTCCAGCTCCTGCAATGTTACTTAATTCACCATTGGATGACTGCACTAGCATTTCAGCAGGAGCAAGCTGCATCATTCACACACATTTTAAAATGATGAAGTAGTTTGTCAAAGGGTTACATCAGGATAACATTGACATGTTGCTTCTTGACTTGCTGTCGATATTTTCCCAAGAGAACTGGAGTGAAGACACTCAGGAAACTCTTTCTTTAAGCCACTGGCATAATTCAATGGAACGGAGATCAAAGGAACACTAAGTAAGAAATCAAGTATCATGTTTACTTTGGTATGTTGATACTATCACTTTTGCTGAAGAAAAGTGGCTGTTAAACATACAAGCGAAGTAAAGTGTAAACATATGTAGATGTGGTGCAGTTACACTATTATAAACTCTGAATTCAAAGCTATTATGTTTTATATCATAACATTTGAAATATATAAAAATATCAGGAGTAGCACTCAGTCACAGAACAGATAAGATGGTTGGGACTAGACTTATTATTATTATTATTATTAATAATTTTTTAAAATTAAGAATGCACTGATTAAATTTGAAATTTGAAATCAAAATTATTTCAATAATAACATCTCTCGGAATACATATTAGGTTTCTATTTAGTGCTACACAATTCTAGTATGAACTTCCCAGCAGTGCACGTACAGCATACGATATACCAACCTGATCTCACGGCAATTCGTACGTATTTTATTAGTTGCCAATTCATATAAATTTGTACGAATTACCTAAATCTAACACCGCCCCTAAACCTACCTGTCACAGGGTTTTCGAAAAATCTTACAAAATTGTACGAGTGAGGTCGTACGAATTAGCATGAATTTGGCACCTCGTACGAATGTGTACAAATTGGTCAGGAGACTGTGTTGGATGTACTGCTGCTACTGCATAAATATATAAATCCCATAGTAGACAAGCGGTGCTGGGGAAGGTGGAGTGTCTCAGAGGAACTGCAGGACAGGCTTACAGGCTGTTAAATGTCTTGCAAGCAAGCAGAATCAGCACGATGTGACCGCCAGAAGACCGTTGAAAAGAGACTATCAGTCTGCTCCATCTAAAGTCTAAAGACTAAATATTTAACTTACCTGAAATTTGTCATTGCTTGCTAAACCGGTCATGATCCAGTGCATACACTACGTACATCACAAAGCAAATTACATCCCAGTCATGTAATGAACAGGCATTCACGCCTGTGAGTGATGTTTACAATAAGTCACATGGAAGCATAGAAAATGTGGCTTCTGCTGGATGAATGAAAATACCTGAAAAATCTGGTTTCCGCTGGCTGAATGAGAATAGCCTGGGGTCAGGATTTTCAGTTGAAGGAAAGATGATGACTCACCTGACAGATTACCATTGCTCTGCTGATGTCCTCTTCATGTAGTAATATCCATCAAATAGATGCATGTACGGTTAACCCCACCCATCCATAAGCCATGGCTTAGTTATCAAAGAAAGAGACAAAAAAAACTTTGCATGAGTCAGATAACATTTACTCAGCTTTAATAAGCACATGTGTGAGACAGATGGATATACCTGACCATGAGTCAGATTAAGACTGAGTAAGACAAATAAGACTGATCTTATTCTTTGAAAGTGACGTTATATTGTCTTCTGGGTCTGTTTAATGTGAGGGAGAGTGAATCTTGTGTTTACAAAAGACTTAATTATATTTAGGTGTGTGTGTGTGTGTGTGTGTGTGTGCATGCATGTGTAAGCAGGCCTGATAACGGAGTGTTTCAGGTTTCATCAATCAGGCGGCAATGTACAGTAACGTGTCAGGAAAATGTCTCAGGGTATTGGGTTGACTTGTATTTCAAAATATATTTTCTCAATTCTTTCTATTACGGCAGTAGAACGCCTGTATTATATTCAACTACATAATTAGTGGTATCATGGTGCTGGAACAAAACGAGAAGAACAGTATGTGCTGATCTCTTGTTAATGGTTAGTCAGGATCAGCACGACCTGCATCCTTTTCTCAAAGGGTTTTATTTGTACTCTTGACAGACATAGGTTCACTAACGAGACAATTAATCACTGAAAAACAAAGGGCGATGAAATCCAAAATGTCTGGCAAAGTAATGACTGGTCTGAATGCTAAGTAACTGTTCAATAAGGTCACAGCATTGCCCCACGATAAGAAACATATGTAAATTGAACTTCTATGAAGATTAATGTTTAACAACAGCCAAAGAATCTTAAGAACTAGGAAGCCAAAAATTTGTTGTAAAGGGAAGCAGGCGGTTACTTGCAGACATTTCCTTGATGAAATTCCCCATTAAAAAAATTCCTCAAAAATTTAATCTCTGAACAGAAGCCCGCTTCAACCCAACATGTGTGACAGCTCAAATCCAAATATGAAAAACTGCACCTCAGAATGTTTTGAATTAAGAAGTGTAATAATTATCTGGACAAACACAAAACAATTATTTACACTCATATCAAAGGGTTAATTCACCTAGACATTTTGTCTAAAGCTCTTCCTTACATAATTACAAACATACAGGATATTTTTAATACTCTCTTATCTCCCTTATCAAACTGTCCATAAAGACATGGTAAAATAATAATATGATAATATGATTTGAGTGGGTGAATATAACTGATGAACAGGTTTAAAGGGAACATAAGTGTTTTGCCTAATCTCATGTTAGATTAGTTAGTTATCATATTTATAAAAGAAAGATGCAGCTTTTCCATTCTCTCCGAAAGCCGATGAACTCCTGAAGGCACGCAATGGGTAGAGCTAAAGAATCATGGGTACCTGAGCATCAGCTGCCAACAAAACACAGACATTTCCAATCTTCCATTTATGTCAAAAATTTTAGAGAAAGTTGTATCTGCTCAACTGTGCTCATTCTTGCAAAAAAAA
>JAUMHQ010000076.1:3288951-3299762 GCA_032361165.1 Enteromius paludinosus | reverse complement strand
CTAAGCTATATACCTTCTATGTACATATCAGAGAACAATTTAAAATATTCTCTCAATGCATTCTATGGCACCTTTAAGATATTAATCAGATACTGATACTCTAATGAGAGTTAGTTGACATGTAGGTGCCATTTAATTGTCAACAAAATGCTCAAAAGGGACCATCAAAATAAAGTGTTAGTGTAACACTTATTTGTCAAGGATCAGGAACGAGACGGTCGAATCCATTTGCAAAGTATTATTTAATGAGTTCACAAGACAGAGTCAACAGGCGATGGTCAGATACACACCAAACAGAGCAGTACAGGACAGGCAGAATCGTAGTCAAGAGGCAGGCAGAAGTCAGCAGCGGGGAATCAGAATAACAATAACAAACAACTGGAACAAACGGGAAAAAAAGGTGGTGAGACACACACGCAATGATCAGTGGGGAATGGCTGGAGAACTGGAGTATTTATACATGGGACTAACGAGACAGATGAGAGGAGAACATATCAGTTGCCATGGAGACACATGAGGAGGGTGGAGACAGAGTACACAGGTGACAGATCATACAAGGAGACGCCCACCGGGACAGAACAGGTGACGGAGAAGACCTTCGAGGTGGAGCAGGCGGCAGGAACGACCTCCTGGGCAGAGCTGTCGTGGTGGCGAAACCGGGCTCGACGCTGTCCTATTCATTCTTGGATCACCGATGACAGTAAGCGAATGTGGTTATGAGGGTTACGATCAACAGCAGCCATTTCTGCCCGAACATCCCAACGCTGTCAGCGAGTTGAATTCCGCTTCCCAGATCACCCGCAAGTGCCGATCCAAAATGGCGGATAAGGAGGAACTCCGGCACAAAATTGCGGCTGGAGCTTCAACACTTCCATGTGCAGCTCCCGTAGTGACACAAAATTAACTGCACACTACTCTGCTGGTTCTGGTTCGTCTACCAGGGGAACGTAGACTCATCTTGGCGGTTCTAGACCCGCAATTAAGAGGTTTACACCCTGTTTCACAGCGTCAGGGGCCGTGTTCAGCTCAGTCGGTTCAGGTTGTACAGCTCGAGGAGCTGTCATCCGTCCTAGCGATCCCCAAAACGCTAGTGACAGGTTCGGATACCACTGCACAGCGAGAGGGGCTGTGTGGGGTCCAATCAGGTTTGGTTAAACAGCCAGGAGTGCCGTTTTCAGCCCAGTCGGTTCAGGTTCAACAGCTCAAGACGCTGTCACCCGTCCTAGCAACCGTGGAAACACTAGCAACGAGCCCTGACACCATCATGCAGCAAGAGGGGCTGTGTGGTGTACAGTTCAGCCCGGCTACTCAACCAGGCACCAAACGACAGCTAGGGGAGCTGTCTACCACACCTGTGGTTCCTGAGACGCCCAAAGAGCACGAGGGGCTGAATGACCTTCAGCCAGGTACCGAACGTCAGCTAGGGGAGCTGTTTCCTATGCCGGTGACTCCCAAAACGCCCACATAGGGCGCTGTTCCCATCACTCAGCACGAGGGGCTGAGTGGGGTTCAGCCAGGTACCGTTCGACAGCTAGGGGAGCTGACTACCACGTCAGTAATTCCCAAGTCGCCCACAGAGGGCGCTGGCACCATCACTCAGCGAGAGGGGCTGAGTGATGTTCTGCTGGGTACAGGGCTGCAGATAGAAGAGCTGTCTGCTATTTCTGCGATCCTCAATTCGCCCTCAGAAGGCGTTCATGTCATCATCCAGCAAGAGGGGCTGAGTGATGACCAGTTGGGTGCAGGGCTACAGCCAGGGGAGCTGTCGGCCATCCCAGCGGTTCATGATTCGCTCGCAGAGGGCGTCAGCTCTACACCATGACATGAGGAGTCATGTGTTACCCAGCCTGAGAAGCTGCAGAAGGCCCTCACGATTCCTAACCAGTCTGTATCGGGTGCCATTCCTGTAGCACGATTCCTAACCAGTCTGTTTCAGGTGGCATTCCCGTGGCATGATACGAGGGGTCGTGTCATGTCCAGTACGTCCCAGTCACACAGCCTGATGAACAGTTGAAGGCCCTCACGGCGTCTAGCCAGTCGATAACGGGTCTCACTCCCGCAGCACAGTACGAGGGGCTGTGTCAAGTCCAGTCAGTCCCGGTTTCCAGGCCCGTCGAGTTACCTAAGGGCTGTGACACTGACTCATGGTGGCCAGATCCACCAGACCCGTCTCTGATCCGGACTTATCATGGCCGGATCTGCCAGAACCGGTTTGTGATCCAGATCTCCAAGTACTGAACGCACCCGAGCCCTACAAAGATTGTGAGGCCTCATGGCCAGAACCTCCGGAACCCGTGTGTGGCCCGGAGACTCCATTGGGTCCTGACATTCATTGTCAGGCTGGTCTCACAGGGCGCAGTCACTGTCTGTCTGGTTTCAGAGGGCGTACTCACAGTCTGGTCGGTCTAGAAGAGCATTGTCTCTGACTGATCTCAAGGGCACAATATCAGTCTGGTGGCCCCAAGAGGGCTCTGTCACTGTCTGGCCGAACCAGTGGGGCTCTGCTGCCATCCGCTCTGCCCCGGAAGATGGCTTCACTGTTTGTTTCGCCCAGGTGGCCGTTCCCGCCACCTGATCCACCCTGAAGGGCTCCATCGCCGACAGATCTGCCCGGGAGGACGTCTCCGCCACCTGCGCCACCCCGGTGGGCGTTCCCGCTGCCTGCTCCTCCCCAAAGGGTTTCACCACCACGACAGCTCTGCCCAGGAGGTCGTTCCTGCCGCCTGCTCCACCTCAAAGGTCTTCTCCGCCACCTGTTCTGTCCCGGTGGGCGTCGCTGACGTTTGCTCCTCCCAGGAGGAGGTCTTCGCCATCAGCTCTGCCCTGGTGGGCTCCTTCACGAGAGGATTCAGAATGGAACCTCAGGGAACTCATCGACGATGTCCTATTCATTCTTGGATCGCCGATGACAGTAAGTGAGTGTGGTTATGAGGGTTACGATCAACAGCAGCCATTTCTGCCCGCCACGACTGTGGATGCTCGTCCACCTCGTTGAGCACTTCCGGGTCAAGCCCCATGTAAAAACAATGCTTGAGCTTGTCCTCTGATGCGTACGCGAAGTGACTGTACGATACAAACTCCTCGACATAATCAATGATCAGCGTGGTATGGCTGGAGAACCGGAGTATTTATACATGGGACTAACGAGACAGATGAGAGGAGAACACATGGAGACACATGAGGAGGGCGGAGAACATATTAGTTACTACAACAACACATGAGGTGGGTGGAGACAGAGTACACAGGTGACAGATCATACAAGGAGTGGAAAAACACAGACACAGTACATGGGGGACTGGAGTGCCATCCAATCTGGACTGGCACATCCAGCTGATCATAACTTTATTCACTATTAACTATGACTTGTACCTCAATAAATTCTTAATTTGCTGCTTATTATTAGTTAGTGCGGTAGTTGTTAAATGTAGGTATTGAGTAGCATTAGAGATATAGAATAAGATCATGTAGAATAAGGCATTAATATGTCCTTAATTACTAAATAAATGGCTAATATTCTAGTAATATGCATGCTTATAACCCACTAATAGGGGTTACCGTAAGCAGTCTACTAATACTTTAATGGCTGCTAGTTGACATGTAGTTGCAACCCGGTCGCACTGTTTTTTGTGTGTGTCCCTGACACGAATAAATAGATTAAATGATAATTTCGTGATATAGTCACGAACTGCCGTGCGACTGGGTTGGTAGTTGCAAAGTTCCTTACTGTTACTAGAATGACTAAAGTGGGAAAAGGCGAGTGAAGCACAAGCTGAAAGTGGAAGTTTGTACTTTTACTTGATAAAAAATGATATACTGTCAGAGTCAGATGACAGGCATGTAGTAAATTGTGTGCAACACCTTTATATTTTGATCATGTTGATCATTTAGGGACCTTCATTTGCTTTAGAAGTCTTTATAAGTTTAATAATAGAAAACATATTGTACATACTTTTAAGTATACTGTTCTGTATATCATTTTGCAATGACAGTTTTATTTCAAAGTAAAATCACTATATTTAATGTGGATGGTGTAATAAAATACCTGGAGCATCTGAAAATGGGCAAGATTTTGAAGTTATGCAACCTGTCACGGCTGTTATCTCTGTAGGATGTTTTCTTTAGAATTAAGGACAATGCAATATTTCCCCGGAAATCTGTCAGTTACAAACATTTTAACGTTTAAAGTTTGATTACTGGCTTCGGCAGGATATTAGAGTGTTCACAGTTTTGGAGTGCATTAGGTCTGTCTTGAAAAATTATATATGAATTGTCCATGGAGAAAATTAGTAGGATTTTGACTTCAAGTGCGTCAGAACTCTGCTGTGCTTTATAAAAAGCAGTATTGACCTGCGTGTCAGTTTCATAAATAAAAACAGCAGCAGTGCATATTTCTAGATTCGTGCTGCATTAGGGCTATAACATATCCTAAACCATGACAGAGCATGTGTGCGATGTGGACACAGATGACACAGGTCAAAGGACCGCAGTGTCCTCATTTGAACCTGTGACCTAAGTGTTTCTCTCTGCTTTACCACACACACACAGACGTCAGCCATTAAAATCAGTTGGCAGAGACCTCACACCATGTCACAAAAGACCTCACACATCATCTCTGGAGCTGTCACGCTGAAATACGCTCTGTGACCTGAACAGGTGTCCACAGTCGTCCAGGAAGGTTCAAATCTGGACCCAGCTAAGTGTCTTTAAGTCAACATGACATTCCATTCATGCGATGGCTCTTGCATAAAGTAACTTAAGTTATGTATGATGGAACCAAAAAGTTCTACAGCAGCTATAGGGAAATTTTACAATATTATTCATCTCAATCAGGGTTCAAAATAAACACAGATTAAATACAAATGTCCCCCATTTTCAGCATTTTCAAAACAAAACACCTAAGCAAAATCACACAAGCAATAGTGCTGTTTCTTGCAATTGCAAATATGATCTTAATATTAGAAAATAGCCCAATAAACAAGAAGTTACTATTCCACAACTTATATTACACCCAACTGTATTTTCTTACAGAAGGAATCCTAGTTTTGAAGCTACTCATCTGAGTGAATGATATAACAGAACTTTCATCAACTTACTCCTGAAAGGATCAGTCAAATTGGTTAAGGGAATGATTCCTTGACTCAAAGGAAATTGCCATCACCAATTTACTAATTTTTTTCTGTCCTGAAATTAATTGATACAGTGTTTGTTTAATAAGAATTTTGTAAACCAAGCCAGTCTATGCAACAAGGGTGTTCAAGCCTATACTTGATAACTGCAATGCTTTGTCATACATAACATAATGTATGCACTAATCCAGCAGGAAATCCTGGAAAAGCTGCAAATGACAAATAATAATAGGCAACAACATTTGACTGCCACTTTTGCCTTTTATTGGCATAAAGGTAAGCATTTAAAAAAACTTTTCAGTTCTCTTGAATTCTCTCAATAGTTTCACTAACCCTCTTTCAATCCCACAATCCACTGCTCCGCTCTGCTCCACACCGCTGTACACACGCTGAAATGTGCATTCAGCCACAGCATGCGGACAAAGGACAAGAAATATTTATATATAGACTTTTTTTCTTTAAACATATAAAATATGTGTTGTGCAATCAACAAAATATAGTCAAATGTTGAATATATAGAGAATGTGGAAACATAAGAAGAGAATATAAGTCTGTACAAGTTTCCCAGTGGTATTGTGGGATTTTTTATCCAATTATTTATTTCACGTCATAACTGGCTTTAAATAAGAATACTCAAGAGTTGGGTACAGATTTTTTTTTGGTTTTCTTGTATTGCTGGGTTATAAGTTTGAATTTAAACTGGTAATACACGTTTTTCAGTACGATGATTTTTAGTATACTGGCCCTCGTTGTGTCAGCATGGGTCACATTCAACGAATGTCATAAATCACGTTGCTGTATTTCAGTCTGTTATTTTGATAATTTCACTTCTCTCTGATAAAATGTTATGCAATGTTACTACAGGCCAAAGCAAGTGTCTGTGTTCAATTGTGAGGTGCCATTCAATACAGATCCATTTATGGCATTGTGAAGTTATAGCTCCCCCATGTGGAAGGGAATTTTAATTTAGGATGAACTTAATATTGGGGGTAAATAAATAATTTTAGTTAATAGATGTCTCTGTATACACAGACGAACATACGTACTTACATCTACCGGCAGTGTAAATATTCAACAATGAATAAACATTATTCCAACCAGTATCAGTTCCCCAGTGCTGCACTTATTCATACTCAATATAGGAATATTACAATGTGATAATAAATATTTCTTGCTTCAGTACGAGAGGATGAGAAACACACCTTAATGCATAATTTTAGTGCATTTGTGCAAAGTAAATAGTTGTCATTTAAAGCAGGAAAACTCCATTGTAACATTATAATACACAGCAGGCCTCTTTGAGAATAGAGTGGGTTATCATAAATTAAGACTAAACAAGACATTCATCCTTGTTCTGCATAAAGAAAGAAATCACTAAGCTGTGGATGATTAGGCTACTGCTGTAAATGATATGATTTCCACTTCTTTCAGCCAAAATAAGAACAAATTAAAGTATACAAGCACATGCTCTTTGGAGGATAACAATAGATAGCAAGCAGTGCCTCAAGACCTGATCCCTTCGTGATCGTCACCGTGTCCCTCTGAACTGTCTCAGAATTAAAGTGTCTGTTTAATGATTGACTTAATAATGAAAGCTTCTCTTGTGATGGATAAGGTAATCACAGCACTTGATAATTGGTAATGCTAAAAGGTTGCTGAACAGATTAAAGGCATAAGTTACCTGAAAAAGAAATACTGCCATTATTTATTCTATTATATGTTGCTGAAACCTCTCTGGTTATTCTCGAGAACTCAGAATGATCCTTTAAGAGATGCTTTACATAAAATAACAATTCATGGTAAAGTTTCTCAAACTCCAAGTGATTCAGAAGGTATAATACATTATGAAATATTCTGTACACTAATGATGTGTTTATGGAATTTATGTATTTTCGAGCTTCACTGTGAGCTGTTGTTGCATCTAAAATGTAGCAAAAATATTTAGAAACCCTGTTCAAATGTTTTCGGCATTGATAATAACCAGAAATGTTTCTTGAGCAGCAAATCGGCATATTAAAATGATTTCTGAGGATCATGTGACACTGAAGACTGGAGTAATATTGCTGGAAATTCAGTTTTGCTCATAGAGATAAATTGCATTTTAATATATTACAATGAAAAAAGAAAACGGATTACAACACAATATTTCACTTTTTATCAAATAAATGCTGCCTTAAAGAGAAGAAAATAGCCATAGACTTTTTAATTGTGAAGTATTCGTGATGTTAATTGTTTTTACAAACTATAAGTAACTTTGTAACTACATCAACTAATTCTCATTAATTCACAGCTACATGTTTACTAACACTCAGAGTAGACTGTTATGGTAGGTTTAGAGTCAGTAGAATAAGTTACTCATAGTCAGAATGTAGGATGTTGTGGACTGCTATACTGTATTTTTACTAAACCCAGTAAAATCAGCAATTTTCTCATTGAACCCAAACTTTTTGAACATGTTTAGCTCTTCCTAGAATAAAGAGGAAAAAAGGTCACACAAAGTCAAGATCATGTGTGAAGTCTTGCGTCATAACCTTGAAATAGTCCTTCTTCGGTGCTTATTCTTCCAGTATAGTCCTCTAAAATTAGACTGGCCATCTGCTAAATAACACGTTATCAACTGCACATAGGAAAACATAGATGGAAACTTCAGAGCAGAACCATCAATGGGTGGACATTAAGGTCTTCATCCTGCAGGACCCTAGGGAGCAGTTTGGCTCTCCTGATTTGTTTGGCAGTCCTAAGAAAAGTGTATCGTGCAGAAAGCCTGACCAGAGCTACAGCTCATGTGTCATTCCTCGATGGGTATGACAAAGCACACAGTTCCAGCATTAGCATATCTCTCCAGTGTAAATGTCAGCCACTGATCCATTTATTTATAACGCTGTTTATCAAGGTTGGCTATTTCTGCCAACACACTGTCTCACACATTCTCATTCTGAAACACAGCTGATCGCGTCTCTCGGCTGACAGCGTGAGGAACAGGCAGAACAGAATAGCTTGTTCCTCGGAGCGCTCTGTTTCTGGTTTATAAGAGTGAAGACAGCACATGTCATTCAATAATGAAATGAAGTATCTTTGACCTCTCTACAGGACAAAGCAGCAAAAGCCATAAGAGTCTCTGACACATAACACGATTATGGACATTTTTTTATCAACAATAAGATTTTAGGTTAAATTTTATGTGAACATGTAAGACAGGGCTATTCAGTTAGTTTGATTTGAGGGCCGGCTTATCGAATTGAAATTTTGAGGGGTTGGTGGCCATCCCGATCTCTGTCTGAGAGGCCTATACAATTAGAAATACATTTAAAATGCATATTTAGCAGTAAAAATAACTCTTATAATCAACAACAGCATCTATAAATGGTTAACATAAGTGCTGTCTGTGAATTTTTATATGAATTATTTGTAATGCATATTAATATATTTATAGTGTCATAATTTCACTATGAACCTCTAAATTAATGAAGAAAAAATATAAAGGTGGTATATTTTAAATGTTTTTAATGGCATCTTCTTACAATTATTAACAATGCCCAGTATTTTCAATGCAATACTGATGTCTCTATTAAATGCATTTTCGCCACTAATTATAGCAATTCAACGTTACACTGCAATTGAAAGCCATTATTTTTAACATTTAGTATAGGTGTATTATAAGTTTTGAAAAATACAATTTTAAACTTTTAATTTAAGTTAACTTAAAACAATCCTCATATTAACTTTAAATTGTATATGCATAAATTAATCTTTACTCAAGCAACAAAGCGATTTATATCCTTTTGTTCTGTGATTTACATCAATGACGGACTTTATCAGATTACACGCACTTATAAGCAGTGCTGTCACTTTAATACCTGAAGCAATTGACTTGGCTCTGACACACATCCGATTTTCTCTCAACTCTTTACAGTCATTTAACACTTTATTACTCATTTAAGAAAAGCGTTTTGACATAATTGTTTAGTTTTTAATTGAAGCATTACTAGCGCTCTGTCTGAAGCGGATTAGAATAACTACAGCCGAAGGCGCTGTCTTTCAGACTCCACTTGATAATCATCTTCGTCCAGTGTCGCTCTATTTCTAGACGGAAGTTATGACCGACAATTCTGTCAGCACTGCTATTTATTGATGTTGTGGTCTCTGGGATCCTTTTCTTTTGCAGCTGTGAAACAACAATGTGCCACCTGCGTGTACCTTCCCTCGGGCCGGATATGGCCCACGGCTGCCAATTGAATAGTCCTGATGTAAAAAAAAATGTTGGTTCTGTAACTGGTCAGCTATGTTTACCACCATATCGCTTTTTGCATTCGCTGGATTACAATAGTCCAGCCATGAGAAAAAAATTAATTATACAATCAATATTTACAAATACAAATGGACAAAAACAAAATAATCAAGGCAACCATATGCCATATGACAAAAATCTTCTGTAACTAATTAAATATCATTGACTGAGGTATATTTAACTCTGTAAAAATACCATATTCACTTGTGTATTTGTCACTTTTGATCAATATTCATGAACCGAAAATGTAACAATAAAAGGAAGTTTGGTTCTAAAATATGAGTAGTATTCATATGGTAATTTTATCTCAATATGGCGGCTGAGGTGTTTTGGGTAAACCATTGATATGGATGGAAGATAAATTATCACAAATGTCAAATGTTATAAAAATAAATTCAAAAGACAATAACTGAACAAAAAATGTAATGAACATTCATTCACTTCATAAGATCTCAACAAATCATCAGGAGCCATGGCCGGGTATTAATTTTGTGTTGCCTGATAAGATTAGTTTTGGATGGCCTGGGGGTGAGTAAATGATCAGCAAATTTTCATATTATCTGCAATGTGAGCAAAATCACTTTACCACAAACAGAATAGAATAGAAGAGGCATTTCAAGCTAAACTTTAATAACTAGAAAGGAAATATTTATAATAAAAAATAATCACCAAATTCATATTGTACTAGCGTGACACTGATGTGTTTTTTTAGTAGTGATTTAGTGGTGATTATAATGGAATCTGGATGACTGAATCATATTGTGAGCATCACTTGAGACAAACCGTATAACATTACCAAAAGCTTGCAGGTGTGTAATGCTCAGTATTTGTCCATTATCTGCTTACAGATCACATACGATAGCTCTGACTCGTGCTGTTTTATAGAGGTTAAAGCATGTTGTCCTCATGACAGTGAGCAGTGTCTGCTACAGCTGTCTTTGTCCATCACTCTCCAGATCTGTCTGCACATGCTGTGATCACAGCTCATTCACTATTATAGACTATAGACCTTGGTCAGGGGAGTGTTATTTCATTTTGACAGGAATGAAACGAGGTTGTGAGGAACTAAAGTACACTGTGTTCAGGTGAATGTACTGTTGCTTAAACATGTTTGTTCAACTACTTTCACTAGACAAAGACTCCATAAAACAGTTTTGAAAGTTGTCTAATGTTGAACCTATAAACACTGTGTTGAATTTAGTATGGCATGTAATTAAGGTCTTAATAGGCTTGATCTTAAAGGGGTCATACAAACCCAGTTCCCTATCAGTCGGTCACTCCGAGTCACGTCGGTGACCGACGAATAGGAATCTCGCTTCAAGATGGCAAATCAACTTCGCGTGTATGTAAACACGCCAATGAAATTGGCATATGCTGATTAATATCCAGCTGATCCT
>JAUMHQ010000076.1:3272925-3284477 GCA_032361165.1 Enteromius paludinosus | reverse complement strand
GTGTAATGAATCTAAAATATATGAAAGTCTAATGTTTATCAGTACATTACAGAAAACAATGAACTTTATCACAATATACTAATTTTTTTAAAAGGACCTGTATATATATATGTGTGTATTCATTCATTTATTTAAAAAATTGTATTAAATGATTTTGTGTTCTTCTGTCATTAGTGTTTTTTTCAGTTTTACTTGTTTTGTTTGTTTAAATAAAATTATCATCAAATAACTGCACCTTTCTATGGCTTATTTCAGTTCAGTTTAGTTAACAGTTACTGTTTTATAAAGAAGCTTGAGTCACTGAATATTGCACATTTCCTTTCAGTAAAATCCGATGGTATATGAAACAAGCAGACTAAACGGACACATTAAGCTGTCTTCTAATAAAAACACTCTTCTGAATGATGCTATGCTTTCGTACCAATCATCGCCAGTGCTACAAATCACCAGATCAAGCATCATCACCAAAGAACTCAACCTTTAAATGAACAGATTGCTCGTGTATCAGGCCACACTCCACACTGATGATTTCATGAGGAATACATTCTCATAAAAGTCCTTATCAAAGAGTGCACTTTGTGCTGTGAGTAAACCTGTGTAAACCCCAGGCATGCTCTGAGTATTTTTTTTCTTCTTCTCATAGCGCCCCCAGTGTAGCCTCGCATGGCATCTGGCATCTGGCAGCTGACAGCCTGGCTCTCCGCCAAAACCAGAATTCAGCCATTGCAAACTGCTCATGTAGATGCTTGGACTGAAATAACAGCACTACAAAGAGAAAAATGTATCATTCAGGAATAAGAAACCTAAACGTTACAGATTTCTAGTCAAAGCAGCTGGAAAAAGTGATTTACAGTATTAACATTTTAATGAAAACAATTAATGTTGGCTTTACAAACATTTGTCTGTGATCATGAATAATAGTGCATTGTAGGAAGTAACTGGTTACATAATAGACACTTTGAGTCCGATAATTGCTTACGTGCCACCGCTCAGGTTTTCTGCATGGATTTGCTTCGGCTGATTCATTGTAGGAAGTCTGCTGTTAGGTCGAGTGCTAATAATGACACCTTAAAGCAATAGTTCACCCAAAAATAAAAATGTACTCATCCTCTGGCCCTCTAGATGCAGATGAGTTTGTTTCTTCATCAGATTTGGAGAAATGCAACATTGTATCTCTTGCTCATTAATGGCTCCTCTGCAGTGAATGGGTGCCGTCTGAATGAGACTCCCAACAGCTGATAAAAACATCCACAAGTGATCCACACCACTAAAAACAATTAAAAATGTTTTATGGATTTGTTTCTTACGAACAAATTGTTCTTGCTTCTCAAGATATTGAAGCTACATGCATCACTTTTGCACTATCATTCTGATGGCACCCATTCACTTCAGTGTTTGTTTTTGTCTACCACCCTCTAAAGTCAGTCAACCTCACCCAACGATTGATCATATTAATAAATAAATGCACTTAAATGACTGCATGTCTTTTATAACACAATTAAGTCTAGGTGCTTTTCTGTTATTTTGTATGGCAAGCTTCTCCTCTATCCAGACATACAGTATTAGTCATTCAAAATGAATAATTGATGCGGCTGATGGTGCTCTAACTTACAATGCACCATCAAAGTCAGATGCCTCAATGAGTTTTCATTCCGAAATTCATTGCCAAGTTCCTGTGGGCTTTGCACAATGACAATCAAGTCCTTTATTCCACTAACGTCAGTTCCCATTCACAAACACAAAGCATATCACACGGCTAGATCACGCTGCTAAAATACACTGAGCCTTTGACAGCAGTGTCATCTCCTACAGGTTATTGGTTTATATTCACGTGTTACACACATTTCCATCTTCAGTGTTCTGAGATTGTGATCCATTTAGGTTTATTTGTCAGTGTTTTGAATATCCTAAAATATATCAATGTTTCTATTCCACTCAAAATCTCTTTAGGTAAAGTGTTTGAAGTGGTCCAGTCGGCTCATTCATGCTATTAGGAAATAGTCTAAATTGGTCCCAAACTAAAGTGTACCTTTTGGTTCTAAATTTGTACATTATTTACAAATGTCATTTAGGAGTTGTAGTGTTTAATATGATCATTTAGTAAAGTAAAGTATATGATTAATAAATTATTTAAATGGCGGAGACATGAGTTCATGGGAATGAGTCTAGGCATGAAAACACGCACACGTTTCGCTGGGTGATGGAGTGCCATCCAGTGGCCTGAGCTGGCACATCCAGCTGATCATGACAATTATTTAGACACATAATAATAGTTGCTCAGTGTGTTAATAACTGCTTTACTAGCCTTTAAATCTCATTTATAATAGATTGATTAAATAAAGCACATATTAATGCATTACTCTGCATGAACAAATTCCAGATCCTTTAACCATTAAACCCCATATCAAAACGTAACAGCTATCAATAAGCAGGGGTTTTATTGAGGCAAAAGGTTTAGTTAATAAGCAGTTAATAGTAAGAATCAGTGCTTAAAAAAAAGCTTTGTAAAGTAAAGCTGGTGATTTGTCTTCTGTGTGCATGAGAACAGGCTGCAGATGTGTGCTTCAGCCTTTGGACCTGAGCTGGGGAGTGGCTCCTCCTTTATGACATGCATCATTTTTTCTCTGAGGTTAACGGGGTCAGAGATTTTGTGCTTTGCATTCCACTGTTGTAATACATTACGTATTGTTAACATAAGGCATCCGTCATGTGATGTGTTTGTACTGAAGCCAACGCAAATACTTTTCTATCAAATCACTTACAGAGGGCCCTTTCCTCTCAACTTTGTCTTGCTGGGTTATAAAAGTCAGTAACATCAATAACACATGCCCGTCCTCTTCTTTGTTTTTCCTTGCCTCAACCAAGGGAAAGAACCACAGGAAAGATCCCGCGGTGAAGCATCTGCTGGGAAAATATGTTTCTGTGTCCCAAAGGGGTCAGACTGAACGATATGGTTATGAATGGACAGCGTGTGCATCAGCATCCTCTGTTTGTATGCGTTTCGTATATAGGCTTTTTCCAACCCTGGCACGTTTGGCAACTTTTTGTTAAATTAAGTTCACATTAAAACGTTCTTATAAACTTTTCACCATGTCTTCATCGTTTAAAACATTTATAAAACTTTGCATGGAATTATATATATATATTTAATTAAAGCAAAAACTTAAATGTTTTTATTTCAGTGACTTCATATAATAAAATATCTAAAACAAAAAAGTATTAAATAAATTGTTTAGTTCAAATTACTATTAGGGCCGGGACTTTAACGTGTTAATTTAAATGTATTAATTACACAACATAAAAATTTTTTTACGCATTGCAAATTTTTCATTGCACTTATTTTTGCACCACAGAACGTTTCTCACTGGGTGAGTTTCGGCGGACCGATTATTCTGGAGCACCAACTAGCGTTTCTAATGTTCTGAATGTACTTGAAAGTAGGGATGCACCGATCCAGATCCGATATGTTTGCGTGTTTTGTCAGTAAAGCCGGTCCTGTAATCAGTGGTAAATGCCATCAGGTGCGTGATTTCACATTGAGCCGTATACACTACACACAGCCGTTGTTCACTGGCGAGCTGATAATGAACATGGTTTTGCGCATATTGTGTGAAGTATATACGCACATAAAACTTATTATCCATTGGATAAAAATAAACATTTAAATAAGCGGACGCTGATTGGGTGAGGCAAATCTGCCTTCAGTATATTAACGTCAGACGCACATCCAGTGTTGCCAACTTAGCAACTTTGTCGCTAGATTTAATATAGCCTAATATAGCCTAAATCACAGCATAGCCATTGTCTATATCTTATGTGTATTTGATTTAATCAGAAAATTATTTTACAGAAAATCTTGTAAGGTAGAGCTAGTTTAACCTAATAATGGGGTGCATTTCAGTCACTATTTCATATTCATTCCGTTTTTCTGACAACAGAAGCCATTAAATACATCAGTGAAAACAGTTATATTGAGAATTTGGGTGCATTAAATTACATTATGTGACAACAGAGAAGCAAGATAATATGACGCACTGACAAAATTAGTGTACTTGATAAAAGGGAAAATTACAGCAAGAAACAGAACAAGCATAGTGATATGACAAGCTAGATTCACACAGACAAGCATTGTTGCTATGTGAACAGTGATGCTGTTGTCTGAGGCCTCTGACTGCCAGCGAATCTCACATGTACACACGCGGAGGAGAGCTTATTCAACCAACAAAATGCATCTTCTGAGAGTTTGAAATTCACTTTGCAAATCTGCTTTTAATCTGTAATGAAACTGACATATTTGTGCATTGTGTAATTGTGTTTCATGTAGGAAGATCAAAACAGACTCATGTGTGATTGATCCCAGCTGGCAGAATTACTAACCCCTGTCAAAACTGAGCAGGGTGAGTTCTTCTGATACCATAAGAAAAGACAAAGTCTGAGAGCTGACGGCCAATCACTGTCACGCCCTCTGGCGTCCCATCAGACTTTTGTGTATGTTTTTATGTCAGGTCCAGTATTACTATTCTTACTATACCAGAGTATTTATCTTCAAGTAAGTGAATAGTTTTTGGAAAAATGGCAATTTAATTTGTTTTGCAGTAATCAAACCTGAGTTAGAGGATCTCAAACAACATTCCTGCAGACATAATTCACGGGGTTGTAATTATTGGACTGGGATTATGCTAATTGTCAATGCTTGCGCACCCTTTTGATGCAGGATTTTAATAATCTAGATAAGTTATGATATGATATGCCTGTTGATGTAAGTTTCAAAAATGTGATAAATTGCTACTCTAAGGGCCTGTTTGTGCTCTCAACAATATGGGGACATCATCATTTGTAAAACTGGTATTAATTAGATAACTATGTAAATGTGTGTGTGTGGGTTTATGTGGTTTATGAGGACACAAATGTGTATAGTGACATGGGTATGACACAGGTATTACAATATGAAGGTGATTTATGAGGACATTTTCAGTGTTCTCGTAATTCAAAAGGCTTAAAAAACATTCTAAAAGGTGTTTTTTTTTGGAAAAAAAAAATGCACACAGTTTCCTGTAATGGGTAGGTTTAGGTGTAGGGTCAGTGTAACATACAGTTTGTACAGTATAAAAAACAGTACGCCTATGGGGAGTCCCCATAAATCACAAAAACCAACATGTGCGTGTTTTAAGATTATGAATTTAAAAACAAATCAGTCTTGCTTCATAATTCTCTGTTTACATCTGTTACTTGCAGTTTCTTTATAATTAATAGTGAAATTGAAATACCTGGGTGAACGTTGTCAGCATGCAATGTAGTTTTATTTGGGGTTTTTTTGTGAAGTTGTACGTTTCTACTGTATCCATACAATACTGTAGATGTAGTAAAATATCATACTTACGTTGATCTTGATTTAGTTATAGTATGACCAGTTGGAATGACAGCTACAGTATTTGTGCTGATTGATCTTTATGTAGAATGGCAGAAGACTGTCAAACTGATTATCATGGTGTTTACCCCCTCTGGTGGCCACTAAATATTTTGAAATTGTCAAACACATCTTCAGGCCATATATATCTAATAACTATAGAAATATAATATTTTGCCAGAATTTTTTTGATTGTTTGTTCAAATTAAACATTTCTAGTATTCAATGAAATTAAATTTCTAGAAACCACAGCCAAATAAGCAGACTCTTTCTTCTGCATATGTTTTCTATACCTGTGTGATGACTGACATCAATAAATAATTTTATACAAACCAGCATATAAAAAACAAAGCAGACCAAATGAAATAAAAAAAAAAAAAAAATTACTTCAGAATCAAACATGTCCTGATTGCCATCAGCCTGTCACACTAATGCCGCCGGCGATCACTCTTCAGCGGAGACAGGGAACTCGAAAGGCAGGATTTCTCAAGACAGAACATTTATTTTTAAATATGTAAAGCTGAACGAACAGCACGCGAACAAGACGGCATCAACAATGACATTACATCAACAAATCACAAAGATACAGGACATTGGGCATGGTGAAATACACGGACAATCAAAGGGCAAAACATGAGACACCTGAACAACACAGCTGGCGGAGAATAAAAGACTAATGGCGAGGGCGGAGTTACAAATAAGGCAAGGACAAGAGGGAACAGGTATGTACACAAACAAAGAGCACATGGACAAGGTAAACAAACACAGAGCACGCTAGAACAGGGGCAAAGACATACAGGAACACCCCTCCCCAAAGCACGGCTTCCAGAGGCAAGAGAATAGTCATAAATCTTAGGGGAGCGGCGGAGACGGCAGAGACGCCCACTAGGGCGGTGCAGATGGTGGAAACGCCCACCTAGGTGGAGCAGCCGGAGGAGACGCCCTCGAGGGCAGATAAGAAGCGGAGACTCCCACCTGGACGGTTCAGCCGGAGGACATGCCCTCCAGGGCGGAGCAGATGGCGGAGTCAGCAAAGATGAACTCCAGGGTGGAGCGGACAGCGAAGAGGCCCTCTTGGGAGGATCAGGAACCAGAACTGCACTGAGGAGCACAAACAGGTTAATATTGGGCTCCTCAGGGCAGGTCCGGTGTTACGTCTTTTTGATTTTAGTCTATGGTTGGAAGTTGTAACATTTACTTGTAACCAGTTTTGTGATGGGCAGGTATAGAAAGACGTCACTTGAAACTTGAAACAAATACTAACAAATTATCAAAGAAGATCCGAGATGACAACTTAATCTCTATCAAAGAACTTGACAAAAAAAACAACAGAAATAACAAGAGACAGATTAATACATAAGAAAACAAAAACAAAAGGCAAGAGCGCAAAAAGGTGCCTCTCCTTTGGCGTTCCAGCAGCTATCTTTAAATATAGCGGCGACAGATGGGATTGGCCACCGTCTCCATAACGTCACACGAGATAATGATGATGGGCAGCCTCCTTAGCCAATAGCAGTTCAAATGGGTCTTACCTAAGAAAATGACAGGGAGGGAGAAGCAAAAGAGAGAGAGAGAGACGTACAAGAAGGCATATCTGCCGAGACGTAACATCCGGGAAGAGATTCAGCAGTCTCAGGGCCTGACTCAGGGCAGGGCGACAGTTCAATGGCCCCCTCGGCCAGCTCAGGACAGAGGAAAAGTTCACTGATGGCCTCCATGGCCGGTTCAGAGCACGGCAAGAGTTCATTCATAGTCCTGGTTGGCTGACTAGGAGTTAGTGCAGCCACCAGTAGAGTCCCTTGATACTCTACGACCGAAGTCGACATATCTAGGGGCTGTGGAACCACTGGCAAGTTCTCCTTGGTCCAGACCGGTTTAGAGAGTTCAGTCGTTCTGTCACACTAATGCCGCCGGCGATCGCTCTTCAGCGGAGACAGGGAACTTGAAAGGCAGGATTTCTCAAGGCATGAAATGAAAACTAAAATAATTTAAAATCACATGAGCCAATATTTTATTCACTATAAAACATAACAAAAACATTTAAACTAAAAAATGTGACAATTTTATGAGCTCATTTCAGATTTGATATCTGCTACTGTAGTAGTTGGGATGGGGGCATGTTTACTATGGTGTAGCATCTCCTCTTTTCAAAAAAGACATCTTGTGATCAAGGTTATGAGTTTTGGTATTGAAATTTCCCATTCCCCCATTCTTTCCTGATATAGGTTTCCAGCTGCTGGTGGTAGTCTTTGACATATTTTTCATTTATGTAAATGTTCTCTATAGATGAAAGATTTGGACTGCAGCAAGTCAATTTAGCTTCGGACTCTTTTACTACGAAGCCATGCTGCTGTAATAGCTGCAGTATGTGGTTTAGTGTTGTCCTGCTGAAATACACATCATCTGGAGGGGAGCATATGTTGCTCTAAAACCTTTATAAAATTCCAACATTTGGGTTGTACTTGTAATTTACTTTTTCGTCCTTTTTACAGTTAGTTGCACCCCTTAAATTTACAATGAAACAGGAGCATCAACAGTTTTCTGAGCTAGTCATCAATTGATGTTTGTTACAGCAGCATTTTTAGTTTTGAAAGTAGAGGCTCTTTTGTTTGGAGAAAGAGTTTATAGCTACATTAACGTCTCAAGGTTATGAATATAACCCTGGTTCCTTGAAGGAACAAGACACTGCGTCGACGAGACGCTCTGGGAACGCTCTCAGCGTGACAGCTCTGAATCGTATGTTGAATCAGCCAATGAGGAATTGGGTTGTCATAGGCGGGTGACGTCACTGGTCAGGAAGCATAGAAGCACATGGAATGCCAGCCGGCAAACTAGCTCCTGTCATGCACCGGCAGGGGATGCCGAAAGTGTAGTATCAGGGTTATATTCATAACCTTGAGACGTTCCTTTTCAGGAACTCAAGCTGCGTCGACAAGACGCTTTGGGAACGAGATGCCTACACCCCCAGACTTTCAAGTTCCCTGCATAGTGTGTGTGTGCCTACTTACCAGAGCACAGCAGCACCAGGAGTGGCTCGAAAGTCCAGTCCATAAAACGGACGAAAGTGTGAGGGGTGGACCACCCCCCAGCATTACAAATATCGGCTGTGGTGTGACCGTAGGTACCTTAGGGCTGTAGCCCGATCGCAGGTACAGGAAGGATTTGGCCATGCCAGGCACAAAGTCAAGATGTGAAGGGGCCAATAAGATCGCCTGAAGGTCTCCTACTCTCCTCAGAGAACACAATGCTATCAAAAGTTTGGTCTTTATCATTAGCAAACAATCTGAGATCTCCTCTATGGGCTCAAATGGTGTCCCACAGAGGGCCTCTAACACTACAGCCAGGTCTCAGGTTGGTACCCGGGAACACACTGGAGGCCCCAACCTCAGGGCACAGCGGAGGAAACGTATGACCAGGGGTTCTTTACCCAGTGTATGTCCACTGAGAGAGCAGTGGTAGGCCGATATGGCTGCCACGTAAACCTTCAGGGTGGAGTGGGTGACCCCAGTAGAGAATCTACTCTGCAAGAATTCCAGCACTGTACCAACTGGGCAGTTGACTGGATCTTGTTGGTGTTCTCTACATCAAGAAGTGAAAAGTTTCCACTCCCAGGCATACAGTTTCCTCGTGGATCCGGAGGAAGGTCTCAACAACCTCGATTGAGAGACCTGCTGTTAAGAGTTGTTCCCCCTCAGAGGCCACACTCTCAGCCGCCACAACTCCGGGCGGGGGTGCACTATGGTGCCCCTCACTTGTGAGAGGAGATCCCTCCTGAACGGTATCTCCCACGGAGAGCCGTCTAGAAGGGATATCAGGTCAGAGAATGGCGCTACTAGCAGTAGACTGACTACGTCCGGGCGCACTCCCTCCCGAACTCCTGAGAGCAGATCAATCGGGGGAAAAGCTTACAGAGGAAGCCTCGGCCACCTCTGTACCATGGCATCCAGCCCCAGTGGAGCCAAAATTAACCAGTCATCGATATAATTCAGTAGGTGGATGCCCTGGAGTCACAGTGGAGCCAGCGCTGCATCCACACACTTCATAAACGTACGGGGTGAGAGTGCAAGGCCAAAGAAAGAATGGATTGATACATAGTACGCGTCTTTAGATCTCTGGTGACAAACCAGTCCTTGGACCTGTCCCTTTTTTTTTTTTCAAGCAAAGAACAGGAAAATGAAAAGAGCAGTCGAGATTGTAACGCTCAGACATGGACACGTGAGGCAGGATAAAATGAACTCAAGGTATATTTATAACAGAAGATTCAATTCAAAATCCAGCAAGGAGAGGCTCAAAGACAAATAAAGACATTAAGTAGTGCTGCTTTGTAAAGCTGACCGTCTGATCGCTTTGTGCAGATAGAATACAGTTCCTTTAATGGCGATCTCCTGATCGCTTTAACTCAGGCTTGCCTCCTTGCTCTCATCGTGACTCCAAGTAGACACAGGGACAGTGGTCATGATGATAGCGATCTCCGGATTGCTTTATTGTGGCATTAACTGAGGAAACAGGTGAGTAACAAGGTGAGAACAGTAAGGTGGGTATTCTCACTTGTGAAGTGCGATCTCCCGATCGCTGTTGTACATGAGAGGCGGCGGGTGAGCAGGTGAAGTAAGTATCTTTGTCCTTCAACTGTGTAGACTATCTCCTGATTGCCACGGTGCACACCAGCACACTGTGAACAGGTAAGTTAATCAGGTCAGTAGTCATGCAAGTCTCTTATTAAAAGGGGTTTCTCACATAATGTTGGCGATCTCCAGATCGCTTTCTCTATTTCCATGAAAAATAAGAGACCACTGCAGAAAAATCAGTTTCTTTTGGGTTTTATTCTTAAAACCGTTAACCTCACCAATACACCACCAATACAAAACAATGTACGTTTGTTTCTTTTTTAAATTTCTAATTACTTTTCAAAGACTTCTAGCATTTTTTACCATCCAACTGGTTACACTGCAAGAGGATAGTGTTGATTACAGCAGTGGTTTTTATACTTTTCCCATTAAATACACCAAATAAGTACCTCAATGAACAGATTGAAGTATGTTTGTGTAGAAATTTAACAAAGACTTGCATGAAATGCTTGTCATACTCATATATATATATATATATATATATATATATGACCTTAAAAGACTTTTCAATTAATAAAAATAATTAGGCAACTGTGTACATATAGACTACTATCATTTTTAATTCTGCCAGTCATCTTCACACTATGGGACAGCAAAGACCTCCACAAAGAATGCAAACACTGATACAGTACTGGCAACTTTAATATTGAAAGCTATTTGTTTATAATACAAACTCACAAAATAACATCCCATATCCGTTGGAAAAAAATAAAACGTCAGGTCATATTTGAACTAGATTAATTTGCATTCGCCAAACCTTATGCACACATTTGACTTTTTCTCTGTTTTAAAAAGTGTTGCCGTATTCTTCAGCGCGCAGGCGTCAGGACAGGTGAGATTCCTCCGTTTCCCCTTCATGCACGCTTCTGTTATTAAGCTCCTTACATTTTGCTGCTTCCACTTGTAGACTTTATGGGCCGGTAGTTGGCCAATTAAAAAAAAAAATATATATATTATATCGACAAGCCCCCAAGTGCGTCGGCCCACCAGGCATTGCCGGTATGCCAGATTACCAGTTCAGCCCTGGCTGGAACAAAAATATGGCAGGACTTTTACTCTTTGTCCCCTAGGATTTCCACCTTTTCCACCTTTGAATATCACAACTGGGCCAGCGCCCCCCCTCACCGGCCCCCTCAGATCAGCATTAATGTTAAAAGGGATTTTAATGATAAAATGTGCTATTTAAAAATCACTTTTCCAAGTGTATTGTCTTCCTAGGTTGAATAATAAGCTAATATAGCAATATATTATATAAAATAATATATTATTTTCAGACTCGATCGGAATCGTACGTTATCTACCGATCAGGACTCGAATATATATGTATATATATTCTCATCATTTTTTAACACATCTACAGTTATGCGGTGGCACAGAATCAGACATCTTGACTACACACAGGAACAGCAATAGCGTCTCTGCAACAAAGCGATGTCATGGTGCACGCGTGTGCACCATGACATCGCTTTGTTGCAGAGACGCTATTGGTTTAAAGTAGAACACGGAAGCAGCTTGAA
>JAUMHQ010000076.1:3257090-3272825 GCA_032361165.1 Enteromius paludinosus | reverse complement strand
AAAGAGTAGCATGTTTATTTAATGATAAAAAAGGTAAATTTTGCACAAAATAAATGTGATTTAAAATGTAGCCATGTGCAGAAATCCTGTATGAGAATGTGATTCTCCTATTATATGATCTTCTAAAATACACGTTTGAACTGCTTCAGCTGAATATATCTTGTTATTTCATATCTGTCACCTGTCGCTCTCCTGTTTTGTCTTTTCTGAAAGTCATCAAAATGAAATTAGTCATCAGTATTAGTTTGGCCCTCAGTTACCATTAAATTAGTTAAACCACAATGTATGACTTAATAAACATACCAGTGTAAGAACACAATAGGCAGGTAACGGTAAGTGACCAAATTTATCTTAAAATATTGGCAGAATTTTATATTTTAAAAAAATCAACAATACTGTAATTACATAAATATAATACTCAAACGAGCGTAGTATGTACAAATTGTAAATCAAACCATGTATCGAATATTAATTACCAAAAATCGCAGTTCTGTCTCTCTAGTACTATATATTTGAATTGCCCGCAAAGAACTTCCTGGAACTATTTCGACTCTACGTGAATCACGTGACGATCAAGCGTTTTGGACTTCCGTTGTCGCAACTCTCTCTCTGTATGGCTCTGATCCAAACTAAACAGGCGCGGAACCTTTCCCGAGCGCCTCTTGTTTCACACGGACTGTTTAGAAAGTACTCGTAAATATCAGTAAAGATGGCGACGCTCTCGAAGAAGCCACATGTCGTTGTTGAAGAGCGAGATGGTGAGAAATTAAACTGTTTTTCTGTCAAATTATGATGCCATTATGCGTATAATTAACCGTTAATCTAAATACTTAATACGTGTGTTCGACATAGAAGGACGTTTTACAGTGATCCAACTTAGTCTCGTTTGTGCACTAGAAATGTAAAACAGACGAATATATATTCGTCCTCTTTGCAATAATTAGTGATTTATTTTTACATATATCTTGTTGTCTTTGTTAATAATGTCATCCTTCGGTTATATCGGATTTTTGTAACTCGGTCCTGAAATTCTAACTGTTAGGAGTAAATACTGAGATCATATAACGTTATTGGCGAATCTTACATACACACGCAGATTTCAAGCATTAGAGCATTTAGATTAATAAATGGAGAAAAAGAAAAACAAGTTTTCGCTGACATATCCTCACTTTTAAAATTAAGGAGAAGGTGTTTGGGGTAGAAATGTGAATTTATTAAGTTCATAAATTTGTATGGAATCAATGTATGAAATATATTTTATGTGTGATGTGAATGATCAGAGGAGGAGTTTGGAGTTTCTGATGACAGCCTCAGTAATGATGGAGAGAGTGGAGCAGGAAGTGATCAGGAGCGGTCAGATGTGGGAAGTGATGTAGAAGACAGTGGTGATGAGAATAGAGAGAGTGAAGAAGAACAGAATGGAGATGCTGCGGAAAATCCCAACGCCGGCTGGGCTGAAGCCATGGCCAAAATCCTGGGGAAGAAAACACCAGACAGCAAACCCAGCATCCTCCTGAAGAACAAAGAACTGGACAAGATCAAAGAGAAGGAGAAGAAACAGCGTCTGGAGAAAAAGAAACAGGTAAACTTATGACACACACAGACAGACAAACAGCAGGAAATATAAGATTTCCGTAAACAGCTACTTATTTAAGTTATTAAGTGGTAAAATGTTTGATATTATGATGTATAAGGGGTGTAATGAATTGCAAAAAATGTATCCAGTGTTTTTCTGTTAAAAAGAGAATACATATAGGGAGGAATTTAGCTAAATGATTAATGTGGTCAACACAGATAATTGTATTTTTTAATGGTTTTTATTATGCTATTGTGTTTTTATTGTTATTTTGTAATTGTGTTTGATTGAGATGAATTAAAATGCACAATGAAAAAGCATGATTTTTGAAAATGATCTGAGTTACCTGTTTGTGCAAATGAACTCTTCAGATCTTGGAGCGGATGTAGATGTTGCTTGTTCTACATGTTCGTTTGTGAATGATGGCGATCTAGTGTAATACACAGCGTGAACTCTAAACATTTGAAATAAAATTAAACATTTGATGAAGGTTGAATTTTACAAACACTTTTTCTTCACTGCATGTAGTTAAAGAGGCCGACCCCTACATGCATTTACATACTTTACATTTTTTAATTGACAGACCGATAAGAAACGAGCCTGGGAGAACATGTTTCGAGAGAAGCCTAATGTGGTTCGAGACAAAGAGCATGAGAGGAACCTCCAGAAAATTGCTACCAGGTATCATCATTCAATCTACCTTGGCCGCCGTATAATCATCCAAGCAATTAGGCTCCCTTGTTATTTGTTTTTTCAGTCCGTTGTAGAAGTGTTGTGTGATCTCTGTAGAGGTGTGGTGCAGTTGTTCAACGCTGTGAAGAAACATCAGAAGGATGTGGATGAGAGGATAAAGGAAGTTGGGGGTTCAGAGAGAAAAAAGTCCAAAATTCTCTCCTCGGTGACTAAGAAGGACTTCATTGATGTCTTGAGAGGGGCAGACGTGGCTCACAAACCAGCCATCAAAAAAGAGAAAGTGGTGAGATTACTTTTCTTTCACACGGCACAGCGTTCTTGCTTTAGTCAAAGTGTACTCCATTTACCAGTGTTGTTATTAACTATTATTTTATTATCTATTATTTTCATAGTTATCTTTATTATTTATTTTATTATTATTTCGCTAATTCAATTATAGAAGTATTCAAATTATTAAAGCTAAATAAATGTTTAAAATAGTTTAAAAAATGATGGAAGTACATAACAAAAGTTGTTGAAAATTCAAAATACTAATTAATATTATAATAGTTTATAATTAATGCTAAACTCTGCTTATTGCATGCAATTAAGCATCATTTTGAATGTCATTTTTGTTCATTTCTAAACAACAGCATTGTTAATCAAATTATTTATTAAAATGACTTGTTATTTATTATAATCACTGTTGTTCTTGGCTTTTGCTGTTAAAGATGTCTATGTACTGTTGAAATGTAAAATGAGCATCCTGTAGGTTTTATGTTGAAGAAATGCTTTGTTCTTTCACTTTTCTTAATTTCAGTCATTGTGTCCACTTGGTGGCACTGTTCACATGTGGCTCATTAATGTAAAAATATAGGCCCAACATCAGTGTGTGTGGGTGAGGGTGATTCTTGTAACTCTTTTCTGATATTAGCAGCCTGTGAAAGCGGAGAATTCGTCTTGGAGCGTGTTGAGGGATGATTTCATGATGGGCACGTCCATGAAGGACTGGGATAAGGAGAGTGATGACGAGCGTGAGGGAGGAGACGACAACGTTGAGCCTGCCGAAGACTACAGCAGTGAATCGGACTGATCCATCACTACTGCGCACATGCAAGTGTTCTTACAGACCCAGCGCCGAGAGAGAAGACTCATAGGGGGACTGTTATCTGTGATGTTATCAGGGGTTCCTGGTAAAGCAAGGGTATATTTGGAGAGAGTTGATGCGTGCTGCACATCTAGCCAAACCTTTGTGCTCTTTTTCTGTATATAGACGTTTGTCACAGTGTTTTTTGCTAAATAAATAATTTCATGCATCTTGATTTAAGAATTTCATATATTTAGTTTGAAAACAAGAAACTCCACATTCCAACACATTGCAGGTATTCATTCAGAGCATATTTTCATTATGCAGACACTTGCAATGTGACAAAAATGGCATCTCCCTTTATATAGAATCCTGTAGACAAGGAGTTTTTTAGGGGCCATATTCACATGCATATTTGAACCGAATCATTTTTAAACGGTAGATTTCTATAAACCCTTGGTAAAGCAGAGCATGTTGGTAATGCTGCCTATGCAGAGCGTTAAAGAAAGCATGCATAACTCAGACTTTTTTTTTTTTTTTTTTTTTTTGGGCAAAGAGGAGTTTCACAGGACTGCAGGTCAGTCGGTTCAAATGAGGTTAATCTCTTAAATAACATTCATTTGATAGCTTCTTGCTAGAAGTAACCCAATAATTAGAAGTTCTTCGGGATGTCCAGTGTGATTGGATGCATGGATAACACACACATTCCCATCATCACACGTTCTGGAAATGAAAGGAATTATTGTGTGAAATGGAAGGTTGCCAGATTTGCCTGATAATTAAACCAGTTGTTCACAATTTATTTGGTCATCTTTATTTCTTATAAATATAATACAATACATGCACACTGAAATAGACATAAGTTTGTACAGTCATGCAGCCTTTTATGCTTGAAGCTCTACCTATTGTACTTTAGATTGTTTTGCCCTGGTATAATTTACAGTTCTCACCTCTAAATTAAAAAGTGATTAAGAATTTAACTTGTCTTTTCGTTGGATGCTGTTGCCATAGAGAATCATCATTTCGGCACTCCATTGATCGTTGTGCAAGCGATAAAGTCGAGGTGGGTCGGACTAAGCCTTGATTAGCTAGTTTAAGTGTGTTTAACTAGTACTGATGCAGGATGGCGTCCCTTCAGAAGCAGGTTTGGATGTCAGTGGCTTTTGTGATTTAGTTTTGTAGTTGTCCACCGGGTGGCGCTGCTGTCAAAGTAGTGCAGTGAGCACCTACAGTTGGGTTGACTTTCTGACCTCTAGGAGAAGACTGCAAATGTAAAACTGAAATGCAGGTTACGTTTTAATTCTTTTGAGCTCATTAGGAGTGTATGTTATAATATAACAGGTCCTTTCATCAGAGGTTCACCGTAGGCCTCTGGTTGGAGGGCTGCCAGTAGATGACCTTTGACCTGGAAGGGTGCAGCCCTGCCGGAATGACAGTTGTGCTGATTCTAGACTTTCTCTTTATCACTCTCAGTCGAGCTATGTGTACACACCCAGTTGAGATATATTTACCCAGTGTCTGAGAGGGTACGCTATCACCCTCTGAGGGTACAAGCACTTCATTTTGGCAAACGTCAAACTCCCATTTGTCACGACAACACTGACCTGTCGCTCAGGAATGCCCACCCTGTCCAGGGCATGTTGACACAGCGCCCTAGAATGGGCCGAGCTCCTCTGTCGCTCCCTCACTGCTCATCTTTTCGTTGTCTGCATCGCAAAACCTCTTCCTCGGTTCTTCAGTCACGGCAAGCTATTGTGAGAACAGTCAGGTGGGCCGTGTAATACAATTATTGTGCAATTTAACCACACTTAATGTCATTTGGTTTATTCCCTCACATCCCTGACCTTTTTCTCCTGTGCTTGCAGGCAGTCTCGCATCTGTCTTTGCTGGTAACATCTGGTTTACAGCAGTGGGTAGAGCCATCTGAGAGCCTGTCACTCCTGATAGATTACTGGAGTGTGGGCCGGGTACAAAAGGCTTTGGCAAATTATGATTTTTTGTTTTTTTTTCTAAGCAGAAGCTCAAGGGTTGGAAAAGTAAATCAAGCAGGTGCGGCGAGGGAGATGAAGGAAGAGTGGAAAATGCTTGCCGTTTCATGTTGCACACAGAGAATCTGTGATCGACTGACTTGTAGCAGCCTCCCAGAAAGCGTTATCAGCTAGATTTGTATGCACTGATGCATCAGCTGGACTTGCTTTCCCATTCCTTATCAGCTGCCTGTGTCATAACAGGAGGAATACCATAAGCTACTATTTGTTTTTATTTCTTTTTTCTTCAGTATACTAAATAAAGATAACAGGGCCGATTCGATGGGTAGTTTTGTGCTGAGACTGCAGGGATTTTCAGGTCAGAATTTTCATCCGTGCTTGCATAATGGATATCTCACATGAAGACAGTGAGAGGTGACAGTATTTTATTGTTAGTAATTTAGGCGATGATGCTAAAATGTCAATCCTGTTAACATGAAAACCATAGAAATGTAGCCATAGTTTGATGAATATAATCTTCTACGTGTTATTTTTAGTATACGATGCTTGAAATCTTTCAGTTCAGGTGTAATTACAAACTTTCAAATGACCCAAGTAGTTTTTCTAATGTTGTTTGCGCATAGTATTTCCACCTCATTCACCCCCATCGTCATCTTGACTTTTTAAACAATATGCAAAATTTTATATATACCTACCTGGCACTGTATATAAGCGCTAGCGTTTTAGCGCAGGTGAAGTGGTCTGTAAGGATCCTGGCCCCGCGAATTCCTCCTAGTTTTCTTTCGGGAAGGTTCAGTTTAGTCCGGTCGTGCCAGAGTGGAAGGACCCAGTGGGCGTTAGGACCTGGCCGCAGTGCTGAGGAGAATCGACGCGCTGAGATATTTACACCGAAGCGCTTGGTAAACCCTCGCGCTGACGAATCCCTCGGACTCACCGTGATGACCACAACCACGTGGTGAAGTCAGTCCTATATAAATCTCTCTCTCCAACCGGCTGCCTTCAGATGTGCATGTGTGCGCTGGCACAGGGACCGTTGTTTTCCACCAGGAGGAACAGAGGAGTGCGTAAACCGAAAAGGAAGTAGCTTTTGCCTGCTCTTGCGTTAGATTATCCCATCGCTCCGTACTTTTCTTCTCTGTCAGGCAACTGTAAGACGCGTGAGACCCTGTCAGCTTCATTTTCTTCAGCATCTGCTGGTGCCAAACGCGAGGAGGAGGAGAGGCGATGCGCCTTGCGGAGTGAGCAGAAGCTTTTCCTGGACCTTCCACATCTTCTCACACAGCGAGGGCGAGCGGGAGGCGTGATTGTGCGGCGCTTTGGAGAGAGTTTGCGGCGCTCTGATGCGGTGGAGGTGCGCGCAAAAAGCCCGCAGGCGACGCGTCTGTCCAAACGAGAGCTTTGCGAAGCAGAAACTTTTGATGGCCAATTCAATGGCTCTTTTAGCGCCCCGCGACTCTGTGCACTTGCTATGAAGTGATTTGGAATGAAGAGCTTAGTTTCTCTCTCGCATATAACGGATCTGACAGACCATTTCGCGTTGGCACCTCGGATGGATTCGCAGGTACAATAAACAGAGACGTTTGCCATTGATAATAGCGTGCGCAAAAAAGTTAAATCGAAATGACTGGGCTTCTGCGTCACTTCATTCATTAATTAGCATTTTCAAACTCGCTTCAGCTTCTAAAACAAAAGCACAAAATGAACTGGTACGTCTTGAGTCTCCTTCTGACCTTGGATTTAGCCACAGTGGCCGTCAGTTTATCCACATGCAGCACTCTGGACATGGAGCAGTTCAAAAAGAAGCGGATCGAGGCCATCCGCGGTCAGATCCTCAGTAAACTCAAGCTGAGCAGTCCTCCCGAGATCTATCCCGAGCCCGAGGAGGTGTCCCGGGACATCATCGCCATCTATAACAGCACACGGGACCTGCTGCAGGAGAAAGCCAACGAGCGAGCGGCCACCTGCGAGAGACAGCGCAGCGAGGAGGAGTACTACGCCAAAGAAGTGCACAAGATAGACATGCAGCCCTTCTACCCTGCAGAAAGTGAGTGTTTCGCCCCTGTTTTGGGGGTGGGATTGGGTAACGGTGTAACTGAAAGCTTGTAGTTTACCTCCGTGCTTTATTGGCCCTCGGTGCGTAAACACTTGACCCTCAGCCCGAATAAAAAAAAAAAAGGAAAATAAGCATGCATAAAAACATTATTATTCGTCACGAACGCGTCGAACCTCTCAAGGCACCTTTAAACCTAACAAAGTACCAGCACTGCATTGGGTAATCTGATCATATTTTTGACCATGGAGCACAAAACCAGTCATAAGTAGCGCAGGAATAATTGTAGAAAAGCCCAACAGTACATTGTGTGGGTCAAAAAGGCCTGTTTTTATGTCGAAAATCGTTAAGATATTAAGTAAAGATTAAGTAAAGATGTTTAGTAAATATGCTACAAAAAATATCAAAAATGCATTTTTGATTAGTAATGTGCATTACTAAGTATATTAATATTATTAATATGTCGATTTTTTTTACACTCCTAGATTCCAGATTTTCAAATAGTTGAATCTCAGCCAAATATTGTCCTATGCTAACAAACAGCTACATCAATGGAGCCACACTCAGCTTTCAGATGAAAAATAAAGGACCCTTGTGACTGTTTTTGTGGTCGAGGGGGTCACATCTAGAATATTTCCATATTTGATATTTGTAGCATCTCTTGTAGTATGTTGCTCTAAATGAAAGCGCCTGCTAAATGCATAAATGCACTACAGTATGTGTGTACGTAGAGCTTTCCAAATAGAAAACTGGCACAGCATTTACCAAAACTGGCAGCTAGCAAAATCAGATAACTTTGTGGCTTGCATGTCCAAAGATATTGTGGCATGTTTCCAAGCCCATTCACAGCCGCTCCAACCGCATAGTACTGATGCGCCACCGTTGAAGCCAATTTCAATAAAAGAACCAGTGAAAAGATAACTCAATCCTCTGTGCCCACAATTAAACGTGTGCTACAGATCAGTCCTCTTGCTTTGTGTTTTGTATAATTTATTTTGTCATTTGTAATTTATACCAAGAAATAGAGTTCGATGGCTGTAGCCTGGAGTACTTGTTATCCAATTGTTGTCTAATGTGAACCTCATGTCAAATGGGAGGTGGCATGGTTTTACTTTGCTCTTCAAGAACTAAGATGCTGTTGCCAGATTATTTTTAAATGACTACTTTGTCATTAGTACACATATTAGAGCCCCTTTGGAGCGACCTGAAGTTAGGCTCCTTTTTCAAGGGCGCATTGGCAATACGGCACTCCTCTGATGGGTTTGAATCCACAATCTTTCAGTTACAGAACAAATTCAACCACTAAGCCACAGCCGCCACATCATAGGCTGTAGTGTGGTCTCTACCCTGATCAATATTTGTGCAGCTGTTTGCAGCGTCTTTACGTCATTTACGCTAATTTTCTGGTCAAATAATTAAAAAAAAAAAATTTGCATGTCCCCATTTAGCTACCAAGCAGGTGAGCGTTACAGTACTTTTGGTTCTAGAATGTTATTCTCATTCTTTGCCTCCATTACTCACACGCACACAGCGCTTTTAAATAATGCTTCTCAGTGTACCTAAATACTACCCCACTGTGTCTTGAAAGTCGGGCCTACATAAGCAAATAATGATTTTAAATGTCCTTATTGTGCCATTAATTATGTAATCGTTTTCAGTTCCCAGATCACATGTGAGTATACATCTTGAAAGAAAAATAAATTAGGAGATCCTTTATGCCCCGAGGTATATTTTGCGTTTAATGTTATTCTTGGCACTGCCTGCTGTATAAATGCTTCAAATATGAATAGAGTTGGCACAGCTCCAGCCCCAGTCAGCAAGCATTTACAAGATATAAATAATCCTGTGTCAACGTTCGGAGAAACGCTGCTGATTATTTTAAAATTGAACTTTCAGATTGTGGGTTAGATCATAATGGCTCTGTTCCAAATCCTAATGAGCTGCCTACGTAGTTAGCATTTTAAGACCTTGTAGGCGCACTCCCTTGAATAAAGTATATGCTACATGCAGGCAGTCATATAATATGCATCACCCTTTCTAATCTAATTCAACTCTTTGTGTTGTTTTTTAAACGCTAAATGCATCGAAGCCACTTTTGTTCATTGTTGAAGTGAACTTTTGCCTGTATGGTGATTAGATTCACTGTCTTGGACGACTGCCTTTAACTTGAGCGTACAAGTACAGAATGACCCGTTCAGATTGTGATACCTGTGAGTTGTCTGCCACAGGTTTAAAGCAGTATCTCGTGTATCCCTAATGGATGGTGAAATCCCAGAATGCATTGCGATGAGCTCAAGCGAAGCGAAACCGAAATGCTGATTAGGGTACAACAGGGCAGAAGGCACACATTAATGAGAAGGTGATTTTTACTGTACTGTATGACTGCAGAAAAAGAGTTGTTATTGGACACTGATACTGCAACACATTACAGGTCATAAAAGAGATTTTTGTTTTGACATGTTTGTGAGAAAAGGCTCACCAGTAACAGCATTTTTGCATTAATACTTATCAAAACTATGACTTTGGCAAAGTTTGCAAATGTTTTTTTTGTTTATTTTGATAAATAAAAAACAATACTAAACAATAATAAAAATTAAATCTGCACACTGTTATTTTCCCTTCATTTAGAAAAAGTCAAGTGGCAACATTTCGGTCAAAGACCTTCATCAGGCGTTTCGATAAATAGAAAAAAAATTATTCTTCAATAAATCTGTCATTAATCCATACTGTCAATAAAATGTTCATTTTAAAAATGCAGAACAAATATCTTAAAAGAGTAAAGGTAATAATTTTACATGGCTTTACAGTAGTAAGAATACATATTTGATTAATTTAAAATATTTTTATTTATATTATAACTACAATTTTTAATAAAAAAATATTGTGCCATTAATTATGTTCACAATTTAATTTAAATATTCTCAATTTATTTTATTATAAATAAATTTAATTAATCATTTAATATCATTTGAATGATATCATTATAAATATGACGATTCAATTGAATAAATAATATTAACAATATAAATCAAACCATGTCTTGTCAACAAATGGAAAAATCATCTCTTAATTATGAAATCAATTATTGTGCTTTTAGCCCAACAGCAGAGCCAATTTTTATCCACAAATACCAGACTTTTATGTATCTTCAGTCATTAAAAAATTGTTGATTTAATTACTTGAAACAAAGCTGAACATCAGATAAAAGATATATTCTGCAATTATATTGATTCTCATTTGCTACGTAACTCCATAACATTAATAGATTTGCGTTGCTGCCTGAGATTGTATTAAAGATCTGCCGAATTTACGTATGCGCACTTCGATGCGGATGTTTGGGAAAGTGCTGTGGTGAGTTTTTGTTCCCTCTAGTGGTTAGGATGAAAATAAATTGAAACCGCCATTGCACCCTCTACAAACACTCACTAAAACAGGACACTAAAAAATGGACAGTATTATCAAATGTTTGTTCGCTTTGAGTTTATGACGCTAGCTTAGCGCGCATGCTAACACCCACTTGTAGTGAAATCAATTGCTAGTCAAGCATCCTGTGCACTTCCTGTGAGGAGTGCTATTTAAAGCCTATGAGGAGCGTTCCAAATCGGTCAGCTATGAGATTCCATTTCAGATAGAATCCTTTGAAGGCAGCTGCCTATGTAGACAGCGCAGATTTTGGAGCGGAGCCAAAGTGTGGCAGAGGAACAATGAGCAAATAGAAAAGAAAGAAGACTAGATAATAACCAAATAGGATGCTGTTCACTTTTTCCTGGAAGTGAGTTTTGAATGAAGTGTCCTGTTTTAGAATAATGTGTTGTGCTCTAATATGCTCATATTTGGTTGGGCGCCAGGAATCGCTTGCAGGGCACAGCGGCACTGGAAGACACACAAATATGCACGAGAGAGAGAGATAGAGTGGGGCTCAAGCGGAGACAGAGCGCTGGCAGAGCCCACACAGCACTATTTAAACTAGAGAGGAGTGTGCGTTTACTCCGCACCGTGCCACATGCTCCATGGAAAATTCCACCATGAGACCCACTGTTGCTGGGGTGTGGAGCTGGAGTCACTGGAGAGGTTCTCCCCGCACCCCCACCTCCAGCCCATCTCATGTGCTCTTAAAAATAAAGGGTCCTCAGTGGCTCCTGGGTTCAGCAGAGAACTTCTGATCGATGAGCTTAAAAAGTTGGTGCATTGTTACGGTGTCTTCTGGTTTGGGTGTCTATAAAGCATCAGGATAAAATGCTACACTATTAAAAATATAAAGGTTCTTTATTGGCAGCTGTGGTTGCTTAAAGAACTTTTTACATGCACGGAGCAGTTTGACTGCAGTTGTTTGTTCCTTGCATGAAGGTTCTTAATTGAAATCTAGGGTTACTTGAAGAATCTTTAATATCCTTTGAACCTTTCAGTTGCACAAGATTCTTCAGATTATTAGAATGTTCTTTAAAAACAACTCTTTTACAGCACCTCTATTATGGGTAATGAAAGGTAAATTTTTGAGTTCCCAATGACAAGTTGTCGTGCATGCAAGGTCAAAAACATTTTCATTGTCTTATAATATGCATTTATTTTGACCTTACTTGCTCAAAACCCCTCCTTTGCATGGCGCTAATCTGCTAATGATGAATTAGTCTCATGTCCATCTCATCATGCCTGTAATGCCTGATAGAGCAGTGTTTGTGAGCGCAGTGCTGCTTTGTTTACAGTGTTTACAAAGAATTTGGCCACAAGAAATTCGCATTTGCATTAAGTGGGCAGCAATATGCTAATGTTCCATGTTGATGTCAATATGAAACGACTTGGGATTTGTTGATGACTAATTTCAATTTCAGAGTTTCAGAGTTGGTACACTTTCAGATTGAAAATTGTTACGCAATGCATGAAAGATCATTTACAAAAATCCAGAAGAGGGGCACTTTAAACTTAAAAAGTTTCATATTTTGCATAACTCAGAAAATCCCATTTATGAGCAAAAAGATTCTTAAAATTATTTAGCTGTTCTTCACAAAAACGATTCTCAACGGTTCTTTTGGAAACCTGAAATGGTTCTTCTATGTGAAAACCACCATTGTTTTCAACAGATTTAATTCGCTAATCTGCACATTGACACTTCTGCACATTGTCAAACCTTTTGGACTGCAGGCGTAATGATCTTTGAAAGAAGACACTTGGGAGGTTGTTGAATTAGAATCAGAAACGGAATCCGAGTTTAGTAATGAAAAGGAAAATAATCAGAAAAGCACAAATTAGTTGGAAAGGCATCAGAAATGTAGTTTGTAATGGAAAAAATATGAAGCTGTCAAAGCCATTAGAGTCAAAACCAAAAGTCAGAACTTGTTCTATTTCAACTTTAACTCTGGAATAATTCAGTCAGTGTTTTATTTTCTATGTCACGTGAAATTTTAAAGGACAGTGGAAATATTTTGGTTCAGTTGATTGTTTGAAAAGTTGACAGCTTCAAACCATTGCTTTAGTATTCAAAATTTGGCGCAAATAAGATTTTTTTAAGTCTTTTCTGCTCACCAAGGCTGCATTTATCAGATAAGAAATACAATATTTACAAAATACAAAATTTTCAATCTTCAGTGTCACATGATCCTTCAAAAACCGTTCTAATATGCTGATTTGCTGCTCAAGAAACAATACTAACGGCAAGCATTTGAATAGAATACTCTCAGTAATAAAGGTACAAAAGCTGTCACTTGGATGGTATCTTTTCAAAAGGGTGCATGTTTGTACTATACTGTCCATTTTAGCAACTTAAAGGTACATATTAGTACTTAAAGTTTGCATATTTGAACCTAATAGGTGCAAAATAGGTTCCCTGTTGAAACCAGACTCTAAAATGCTTTCAGGTTCTTACTCTCATCTTTTTTTAAGAGCTGTACCAAATTGCATCCAGTTTCAACTTTATTGCTTCATTATTAGCTATAATGTAGCTCGTACATCATTCACACAGTGAAATTTCCAACAGCAAACACATACACAGCACCCATTATTTACGGCCGCTCTCTTGATATATAGATTATTCTGCTCCGTTATTAAAGAAACAAACCAGCTTATTCAAATATCGTCTGTCCTGCAGGAACGTCCATTAAACCTAATGTCCCATACAGCTCAACAGGTCTGTATGTTTTCGCTGTGGTATTAAATGTCCATGCATGCATAAATGCTAACATACCGTGGCCCCACCGGTCTGTTTGTAAATGCAGGTCTCTCGGAGCCCAGTACAGAGCTCCCTTGTGACTGAACGCACAGGAACACAAGGCTGCCTCTGTGCACCGGGACCAGGCTCTAGGAAATGGTTTATGTTGCAGCCGTTTTATGACTTTGTGTGGTTTATGCTGTTCAAGAGCATATGACTTAGTATATATGAACTTTGAGTGCTTGCTGAAGTATGCTCTCTGTTTGCACTGGATATCAGCGCTGTATTTTTTGCCACTAACACACCTAACCTGTTAAAAAAATGACAGTGAGTCATTGAGCAAAAACAGCTGGACATGGCCTTTAAAGTTCATAGTGTCTTCTACATGCAACTCGTGATTGCACTGTAAGACAATTTTAGATGCAAAAACAGCATCTTGGCTTGAAGATGGTTCATGTTGTCTGTTGCTTTCATTTATGTCGTCATAAAGGAATTAGATTACTTGATTGGTAACACTTTAGAATAAGTAACACTTGTTACCTATTAACTATGACTTATCCTTTAATAATTTTTAATTTTGTATTGGTAGGAGTAGGGATATTAGTAGAATAATGTAAGGGATATAGTAGAATGATGTCATGGAGAATAAGGTATTAATATGTGCCTAATTAGCACTAATAAATGGCTAATATTCTAGTAATATGTGTGTTAGTAAGTGTACCAACTGAGCTTTGCAGTCTCATATTGGCTTATTCACTGATTTGTTTTGTAATATTTAGCTTTTTATAGAAATTAGCTCTAATGGCTTGTTCAGCACAGTACATTTGGAGAAAAAGTTTCTAGTTTCCATAAAGGCTGCTTCATTTGATTTATTATAGAACATTAATCATTGCATAAGTTGGTACAGTGTTTGACATGTGTTTATTTAATCACTTTATGGATAAATTCAGTGAATGTATAGCAGGATAACTAGTTAGCTGAGTAAATATACATTTTTACATACATTACACATACTAACATAAACATAAATGTTACTCGAAATGAAGAATGAGTGCAATCTGTGCCAGATGGCTCATATTTGACCCTGTGGTAAAGTTGCTGAAAACAGCAAAGGATTCAGACTCATTTTCACTAATATATCATTAAGAAGAATTATGCTTAACATATCAGTCATTCTTGTACAGCCAAGCGAAAGAATGTTTGTGAAAATGCATGAATCAGGTTATCATACTTCATCATTTGTTAAGCGCCATATAATGTTGTAATGCACGTGGACGAAGTTATTATCAATCAATCAATCAATCACTTTAATTTACATAGCGCTTGAGAGAATGGAGAAAGAAAAAAGAAACCAGGCTTAGTTGGGGCCAGTTCTCCTCTGGCCGGACGCCTAGCACCTAATGTCAAGTTAAATTTTAAGAGCATTTGAGAATGTGCAAAGGACTCATAGTGTGTGTGTGTGTGTGTGTGCATCTGGTTCTGGCGATCTGTCCACAGAGCTCATCTAGGTGTTCAGATGAAGATCATCTCTTTGTGCTGGTACACCATCTGATCTGGATACGGACTGAGGAACAGAATAAGAGACAGACAGACTAATATTAGCGTAGATGCCATTCTTCAGTTTATCGTGTGTTAAGGGAAGTGTTTCTGGTTCCGGCTGATCTAATTAATGCAGCCTAACAATCCTTTAATGGATTTGATTAATAATTGTGTATTAGTGTGCTAAGTGTAAGCCAGAGTAAAGAGATGTGTCTTTAATCTAAATTTAAACCGACAGAGTGTGCCCGCCTCCCAAACAGTATTAGGTAATTTGTTCCAGAGTTTGGGTGCTAAATAAGAAAAAGATCTGCCACCTGCAGTAGATTTTGATATTGCTGCATTTTGAACCAGCTGTAGTCTATTTATCAAGCGTGCAGAACAACCACCCAATAAAGAATTAAAATAATTTAACCTCAAGGTCATAAACGCATGAATTAACATTTCTGCATTTGACGTTGAAAGCATAGGATGCAATTTAGATATGTTCTTGAAATGGAAAAACACAGTTCTACAGATGCTAGAAACATGGCTTTAAAATAAAAGATTGCTATCAAACAGCACAGCTAGGTTCCTAACTGATGAAGAAGGACTGACAGAGCAGCCATCAAGTGTCAGACAATCTTCTAGATCATTACCTGTGGGTTTTTTAGGTCCGATAATTAAAACCTCTGTTTTGTCAGA
>JAUMHQ010000076.1:3206960-3228516 GCA_032361165.1 Enteromius paludinosus | reverse complement strand
TATATTTTTTTTTTTTTATATATATATATATATATTGTTTGTGTGTGTATTTATATATAGCTACATAAAGAAATTACACAAAACACACATGCATATATTATGTAAACAAAAACTTTTATTTTGGATGTGATTAATCCCAGCTAATTGATAGCGTAAAAAATGATAAAAACATATTTGAAAACATCAAAACTTATTTAAAATGGAAATATATACATACTGTATATATTTAAAAGTAACGGACGAAACGGGGACGTGCGGTCTCCATTTGCAAGCTTTTTATTAAAGGACATGTCACAACAGGCAGGGTCAGAAAACGGCAGACAGGAGTGGTGTTGGCAAAACACAAGAATAATCCAGATGGGTAGCAAAGGTCAGGGGATCAGCAAACAACTAAATCCAATGGGTAAAGACAAAGAGAGATATCCAAAACCAGGTAGAGATCGGTACATGGGAGAAATACACAAAAAAAAACGACTAGAGCCCTCCGGGGCGGAGCAGATGGCAGGACAGCAGCCATCCAGGGCGGAGCCGGCAGGACTGGAACGGAGAGCACAGAGAGGTTAACAACGGCCTCTGCAGCCAAGACTGTCCATAGGAGGGCCTAGGCGGAGCAGGCGGGACAGAGACCCTCCAGGGCAGAGCAGGCAGACAGAGGCCCACCAGGGCAGAGCAGGCAGACAGAGGCCCACCAGGGCAGAGTAGAGGGAGCAGAAGGCCAGGACGGGAGTTCAACGGCCTCCTTGGCCATGAAAATGCATGACATGGGGCTCAGAGAAGGTTTCCATAGCTGTAGCAGGGCAAGTCGAGGGTTCTATGGCGTCCCTTACAGCTGTGGCAGGGCAAGATGAGGATTCGTGGCCGTAATTAGGCTGAGAATTCACGGCCTGAGCCGATCTCTCTGGTGGTTGTGCAGCCACCGGTGGAACCTCCAAGGAATCTACGGCTTCCACTGACATCCCTGGGGCTAGTGCAGCCACCGGCGATACCTCCAGACGATCTAAAGCATAATCCGACGCCTCTGGTGGTTGTGCAACCACCGGCGGAACCTCCAAGGAATCTACGGCTTCCACTGACATCCCTGGGGCTAGTGCAGCCACCGGCGATACCTCCAGACGATCTAAAGCATAATCCGACGCCTCTGGTGGTTGTGCAACCACCGGCGGAACCTCCAGGGGATCAATTGCATTGACCGACACCTTCAGTGGTTCTGGAGCAGACCTGAGAATTCTTGGGAAGTCTTGGGAGCACAGTGAGTGGCCCACACACTCAAAATGGCAACTGCCATGCCTGGGAGCACAAACAAAAGAAGGACTACCTCTGTGATGGCCTGTGCTGGGATCCTGGGGACACCGGCTGTCCTCATTGACCTCAAAGGGGGGTCCACCAAATTGGACATCAGCCTCATACGCCCTGGGAAAGCCCTGGTCTCTTTACGTGCAACCCTGATGATGACGGGGTACGCTGACGTAGCATCCATGGTGGCCCGTGGGTTGGCGGCCATCTTGTGCTGTGGCTGTGGCTCTGGGTTGGCGCCCATCTTGTGCTGTGGCTCTGGATGAGGAAAGAAAACTTTCTTTGACTTTGGCAGATTGGAGCTGACATGACGTGGCTCTGGCTGATCTGATGGGATGTGGCGTAGCTTTGATAGAGCAGTGACCGGCGATCGGTGCGGACTTGACCTGACAGTTGAGGATTTACATTAGCTTGACTTTGCATATGCAGATCTTTGACAACTTGACTTGAACTGTAATAAGCTATGAAGCCTTTACTTAACTTGTGTTGATGGGTCGTGGATTAACTTGGCTTCCGAAGACCAGTGACGACTTGACTTAATTTATGATGGTTGACCGTGGCTTGACTGGGCTTGCGGGATCTGCCGGGCATGGACTTGGCTCTTGAAGATGGACTGTATCTTAATGGCCATGCTCAGATATGAGTCTCCAGAGAAAGTGTACCTTGCTTGAGTGTGAATAGGATCTTGGTGGTGTCCATATCTGACCCGAATCTCTCGGAAAAGCTGCTGGGTCCTTGCATGGCCGAGTATTCTATAACGGACAAGACGGGGACATGCGGATCCGTTTGCAAGCTTTTTATTACAGGACGTTGTACAACAGGCAGGATCAGAAAACAGCAGACATGAGTGGTGTAGGCAAAACACAAGAATAATCCAGATGGGTAGCAAAGGTCCAGAAATCGGCAAACAACAAAATCTAATGGGCAAAGTCAAAGAGAGATATCCAAAACTAGGCAGAGATTGGTACACGGGAGAAATACACTGAAAACATGACTAGAGGAAAAATCACATTGAAACGCTACTCTGTGGTTTGAATGATGAACACAAAGAACTTTTAAAGGGAGCTGATTAATCATTTTGGGAGCTAACAAGGGGCAGAGACTGAACAGGGGAAACACTGAAACAGTGGGGAACACACTTCATAATTAGTCCTTAGAGTACAATGCATAACTGTCCGTGGTGGAGTGCCCTCTGGTGGAGCTTGAGGGCACACTGGCTGGTGATCGCAACAACATGAATATAAATATAAATAATACATTTTAGTTCAAAATATAATATCTCGCATTAAAGTGGATTTTAAAGTGTATTCTGAATGACACACCAAAGCAAAAGTAGTAAGCCATCAGTACTGTAAATGTACTGTAAATATAATGGATTTGGCCTTTTCTGTATTCTGAGTTTGTGCATGCAGTTTTGAGTTTTCATGGTTTCTCAGAGTGCTCAAGAATAGCAGTAGTAATGATGAGGGTTGAGCTCATAACACGTGAGCCCAGCGGCTCTCCATCACTGTACGCAGGAGAGCGATCGAGATCTTCAGCTTTGTGATGAATGCTGGAGCTGAGAGATGGCAGTGACGCTGTGTGTGTGTGTGTGCGTGTGTGACTCCTGAGGGATGATGGGAGTGGGCTCGATCTGCATCAGGAGCCAGATCCAGAGATGAGCTCATTTATCTGCTGGAGATTATGTGACCTTGCTGTTCATGTGTGTGTTTCTCACTCTTTCTCTCTCCCACCAGACAGAAACAATGGATTCAAGATCAGCCTGCACTGTCCCTGCTGCACATTTGTGCCGTCAAATAATTACATCATCCCCAACAAGAGCGAGGAGCTGGAGGCGCGCTTTGCAGGTGGCTTTGGGCGGGGGTTTGTGTGTGTGTGTGTGTTGGGGGAAAAAATGGAAATCAATGTTTTTGATTCCTCCTAGAGTCCATCAGATTTGATATATATATATATATTTTTTTTTTTTTACTTTTTTAAGGCATGAACTGCATTAAATAAATTCAAAACAAGTGCACTTAAAAGTCTGGACACACCTACTCACTGTAGATGAGGCCTATTTGTCACGTTTTACAATAATAATAAAGTCATCACAACTGTGAAACAACACAAACGGAGGCATGGGAATTATGTAGTAACCAAAAAATGTTAAACAAATGAAAACTAGCTTATATTTGAACGTCTCCACCCTTTGTCTAGATTCCAGCTTCTAGTCACATACTGCTTTTAACTGAAGAAGTTTGATGGGCACGTGCTGGTGCTTCTCATTGAGCCGATCCTATAATAATAATAATAATAATGTTTTTTCAAACAATATTTGGTAATATAACACTCGATGGTGTCATTGTTACATGTTACATGTACTTACTATTATTATAACAACTAATGCATAATTACATGCTAGTAACCCTAAACCAAACACTACTCCTAACCCTTACAATATAGTAAGTACATGTTATTTATTAATATTACATAGGGCTGTAACGATACACGATATGAAACCGAAATCGCGACACTCAGATCCACGATCCTGTGTCGCGGTGTGATAAGGAAGCATCGAGACACACCCCGTGACTACCTTGAATTGCGCGCAGATGACACTTCATGCGGGCGCGAGTTCTTGAATTGCATTCAATGACATTCTGAAATAAGCTTGCGGCTCCCATTTCTTTGCGTGTAGATCTGTTTTTCTCTGGTGCATGTGATTTAACGCGTGAGCCAGCATCAGGGGTGCGCTCGCGTATAACTGCCATAGATTTGCTGACCCAGATTTGTGACCATTTTCGGTTGTCAATGACAAGGGGTTCAAGTATTTACTGAGTGTGCTCGAGCCCCGTTATCTATTACCAAACCGGGCGCAAATTGTTTTAAAAATCGTTTTTTCCTCCCATAAATGTATATTTACACTGCAACAAGAACACCTTAAAATAAAGTGTAACCCAATATTTATTTAATCCTAAAAGTTACAGGTTTATCATTTAATGAAAGGTTTAATGGTTTTAATGAACATCTTTATGCTTATTAATATCATCTAATGTTCCTGAAATACTCAGGCCCCAGTTTTAGTTAAGCTACTGTACTTGTAGTAGTACACTCACTGTAATACATACACTACACTAGTGAAACAATACAAATAAAATAAAAATAGTCAATTTTACAAATATAAAAAAAAAATGCATTGAATTAAGCATGAAAGTTTTAAGTTGAAAAAATTTAAATGATAGTTTCTTGTAAAACATACCCCATATCGTGCTGTTCTGCTCTGCTGTTTGAGATACAGTAATGTCTTAGCCAGCAGTCTAACCCATTGTCTGGATTATGTGTGGTTCACAGGCATAGATGACAGCTTTGTGCACGGCGGGGATCTGAAGATGTTTAAAAAGCGTCGTCACAGCGGTCAGTCTCCGCACCTGCTGCTTATGCTGCTCCCGTCTTACCGTCTGGAGTCACAGCACAAGAGCCACAGACAGAAACGAGCTCTGGACGCTGCCTTCTGCTCCAGGTACCACCTTCTCACAGTCTGCATCACAGCACACTGCTTCTGGGTCTATAGATACTCATCTGTCGTTAGTTATAAACAGCCAGACTTCAGTCCAGAATTATGCAATCGGCAGGCCGCGTATCAAAGCGGACCGGACCACCTAGCAATCCAGACTACACTTAACTAAATGACTGGAAAACTTCTTACTGTTGGATTAAATCTAAAGGTGGCAAGCTGAGAAACTAGCACACGTGTCTCCAAATCGTAAAAAGAAAATTAACATTGAGAAAGATTTCTGTAAAGAGAGGACTGATCTGATTAAAAGCGTTGGCCAGAATTCAGGATTTTAAGAAATCGCTTAAAGGAACCGTTTTCTTTCCGGTGTTGACAAATTTCCTATTGGAATAGAAGGTTTGGGCGGGATGTCTCGAAGGACTCGTCTCTTTTGTTTTTTTGTTAATAGACATTAACCACATCACAGCTGTGAGCCATGATTTGCTGCAGTCTATTATTCAGATGCAAGATATATTATATTAGAGCAAGGGATGTTTTCATTCGAAAGCATTTGACTGTTCAGAAATCTGTGTAGTGCAAAATATCAAATGCATATAAATGCTTATTTTAGCCATGAATTTTTGCAAGTTAATATTGGCTAATGATTCATTTTCATTTTTTGATTTGATAACTCAGTTTTCTCAACTGATTAACTCATTTCAATACTGTAAATTAATGAAGTATCAGAAAAATTGTATCTTTTTGATTGTATAATTGTAACAGAGCCAACAAGAGACGTGCAGGTCAAAATTGGCGGGGTCAAACAGATATGTAACAGATAATCCAAGGGCAATCCTATAAACAAGCAAGAGGCAGGACAGGCAGCAAACAATCAAGAAGCTAGGAAACACAGACTGGAAACCACAGAACTAGGAACTCAGAAATAGCTATGCAATACTGGGCGGTTTGATCAGGAACTGAGTGGATTTTATGTAGACAGGATAACGAGGTAACAAGGGGGAGGAGCTAATCAATTACGAGGGAAACTAACAAGGAACAAGGGAACACAGAAACAATGGGGAACGAACACTTCGAAATAAGAGTCTACAAAAATGTCACTAAGTACAAGATGTTCCTGGAAGAACATTCCAATCAGCCAATCAGATTTGAGGGATTTTTTTTAGGAAATATCTGTTTTGCTTATGATCAGGGTTAGGTGCTTCTACACCTTTGTTAAACAGCTATCCTTTCCCACTGATTTTGGGAATACATTTTTGGGGGTAGGGTTAGGTTTAGGAATTGGGATAAGTCTGTATTTCTGGACAGTAATGTTAATTCAGGATCTACAAAAAATGCTGATCCAGGATCATGTCTTGGAAAAATCACGGTGACCGTCATACATCAGCTGTGTTTATCTCCCATCATCACACAGGAATGTGCAGGACAACTGCTGTTTACGCTCTCTCTACATCGACTTCAAGAAGGACCTGGGCTGGAGGTGGATCCACGAACCCAAAGGTTATAACGCCAACTTCTGTGCAGGAGCTTGTCCGTATCTGTGGAGCGCAGACACCCAGCACAGCAACGTAAGACACAGTCTTCAGTTATAAGTTATCATTCGTTATTACTTTGGGAGGATAGATATCATTCTAAATATAAAGCTTCTAGGTATTGGTTACATATGGTTACAATAAGCGCATTTCATGTCCCGTTTCAGATCCTTGGCCTCTATAACACCATCAATCCAGAAGCGTCCGCATCTCCTTGCTGCGTGTCTCAGGATCTGGAACCCCTCACAATCCTTTACTACATCGGAAAAACCCCCAAAATCGAGCAGCTCTCCAACATGATTGTCAAGTCCTGCAAGTGCAGCTAGGAACCGATCGGCTCCGTTTCCGAGAACACGCATTCACTCCAACAAACACACAGTAATTTAAAACCCAATCACACGCGCGTGCTGGGCAGGGTGTCAAGGTACAACAGAGTAATTCCTACAGACTCTCACATCTGAGTGTGTGAACTTGTGCTGGATACGGCCCTGACGGCATGCGTCACATCACCCACTCGTCACTCTATGGATGTGAGTTTGGCAAACACTGGAAGTACGTGATAGGTGTCTATATGTGAAGCAAGCGGAAGAGAAAATCCCTTGTTCCATTTATTTCATACCAACCCTCCTGTTTTTTTGTGTTGTTGTTCATTTTGTTTCCCTCAGTAATACTGATATTGTTTGTTTGGTAATATATAAAACCCACGATATTGTTCACCAATACTGGTGAAGAGCTGAAAACTTCTGGCGAACAATTGACGGAAAGTGTAGAGTTGTTGCAAATGAACTTCGAGTTTGGCACAAATCAAGTGTTTTTGTTTAGAAGTTGGTGACAGAAAGGGAGTCGAAATATTCCAGAAAGTTAATGCAGGGTTCAGAAAGACATAGTTTAAGCCACCTTGCATGGTGTAAAAAAGGCCAAAACCAATAAGTTATGTTATTCAAAGCAGCCAAAGATGTTTTGTTCCATTGCAAACAGAAACATTCTCTACACAAATACGCAATTGCACACGCAAAACCATTGCATTTTTGTAACAACACTGTCGCAGAAACAAACAGAGTTTCCATCTGCACCATTAATCCAAATGCTTTATTATGCAGATAGCTAGGTATAAACATGCTCAGAAAGATTCTCTTCAAACTGTTTCTCTGCCATGACAATAACAGACCTGGAAGAGAAAACTATGCTAGTCCACTGTAGAGTCCCTGAGAATGCAACATGTACTTGTCATATTTAGGTGTGTTTCAGAACTGAACAGCGTGTGAAACTGAGCTTGCAAAGCAAGAAGTGTTTATGATTATGTAAGTATACGTGGAAGAACGTTAAACGCCATACTCTGAAGTTTAAAAATGTTTGTCTATGAATTCATGTTTAGCTAGCTCTTATTCTTGACACAAATCATTGATAAACATCACAATACCTGCAAAAAAAAAAAACCCAGGCAGACATACTGCCCGTAACACATGTCTGGAAGTTAGTAGACAGTCTTTACTGTATTTAAGGTGATGCTGTTACAATGTAATTACACAAATTTGTACTATTAATTAACTACATGCTGTAGTAGGGTTAGTACATGTAACTACGCCACCTAAAAATAGTGTTTGCACTGTTTGCATGGTTTGAAAACAATTCACAAATTATAACAGCTGCAAAAGCCACACATTTGCATAAAAGCAGGTGTTTCTGAAAAGAAGACCCTGACTTTTAGAGCTATACCAGAGCATGCTGTGCCTGGTTAAACTGGAATACAGGTGGCTAGTAAAAAACATGCAAAATTGGCAACTTTTTGATTTCACCCGCGGTCCCCTATTAGAGCAGGTGAAGCTGTGTTGTCACCAACTCGACAGTGCTGAAAGGATGATGTCATCAGACTGGTACAGAGACTGAGGCGAGTGCAGGTCATTTGCAGTAGCTATGTTTACATGCACTAATCGAAAGCCAGTCCGAATCAGATTCTCTAAACTCTGTTTGCACTGTTTAACTTATTTGTTTACACACGCATTACATTAATTCCGAACATAAATTTGGTAACACTTTATTTTGATAGTGCACTTTAGACATTCTATGGTCCCACTTTATATCAGGTGGCCTTAACTACCATGTACTTACATTTAAGTTAATCATTTGGTACAATGCACCTATTGTGTATGTACATGTTTTTACATTGAACTTACATTTTTAAATATACCTATATGTAATTACATCTGTAATTAATTTCTGATATTACATTTATAATTATACTGCTGGCCATCCCTTACACCTTAACCCACCCTTAAACCTACCCATACCACCAAACCTGTCCCTAAACTTACCTGTATCCCACATCAATAGCAGCATTGTATTGTTTTACATTGTACTTATGTTTTAATGCAAGTATTTAGTAATTAAGGCCACCTAATATAAAATGTGACGCATTCTACGTAAAGTAAGTAACTTTGCAACTAGCAGTCATTAGAGTATTAGTAGACACTTTATTTTGATGGGTCCACAACATGCTATCAGAAACTTTAAGTGTATGTCTACTTATTCTACTAACACTGAACCTACCCTAACAGTCTACTCTGAGAATTAGTAGACATGTAGTTGCAATTAAATGAGAATTAGTTGACATCTAGTTGACATGTCGTTACAAAGTTACTTTTAGTTAGTAGAATGTTAAACTGGACTATCAAATTAAAGTGTAACCCAAAAATGTAGCATGTGCACAGTTTCCAGTGTTTCAGAGCTGGACATATCTAAATATTTTCGTGAATATATCATTTTTTTAAGCAAATATTAGGAAATATAGAGTCTCCTCCACTGACCAGTTTGTAAGACAGAACATGTAAATAAACATGCACACGTTTGTCATGATATAAATCTACCACTGACGCATGCAAGTACTTATTGTTGAGTATTTTCGAATATATCAGAGAAATAAGTCATGCGTAATTTTTTTTTCTGTTGATTAAGGTTGATTTGGGGGGAGTGATCAAGCATGTAAAACACCCCTTTAAATTCGATTGAAATTTTGGTGACACTTTAAAATAGGTTACACTTCTTAAAGATTAACTTTGACTTTTCCCTCAATAAGTTCTTAATTTCCTGCTTATTAATAGTTAGTGCAGTAGTTGTTAAGTTTAGGTATTGAGTAGGATTAGGGGTGTAGAGTAACATTTATATGTGCTTAATTAGCAGTACTAAATGGCTAATATTATAGTAATATGCATGCTAATAAGCAACTAATAGGTGTTACAGAAGGTTTTTTTGTCGATTCATTTACATAAAGGCTTTTCAGTCGGATGATGTGGGTGCATGTAAACATAGCTGTTGATGTGAGAAGAGTAAGAAACTTTAGTAAAGTCAGAGATTTTGATGAAAGGATCTGAAGAATGTGAACAGACGTATAACGGACGTGTAAGTGAGAGACGGTAACATCCTTTGAGCATGTTGTGCAGAGGCCAGCTTGAGGAATGCACTGCAGCCGCCACGGACGATGACATCTACAACGCTTATCATGGAGAAACGCTTTCTATACATCTCAAAAGTGTCGTCCTGAATTTGTGATTTTGTTTTCTCTCAGAGAAAGTGATCCTTTGTTACGAAGAATTGCACTGACTATTTTATTTCTACATTTTTTTGATTTGTAACTTTTGTTTGTTGGTTTTTATTCGTAGTTATAGCTTCACCCACATAACATGAGCTGATGATGTGAGTGGCTTCCAGGTGGAGGTTCCCCTTTTAACTAGTCCCTATTTTAACCAGTGTTAGAGAGAAACTGGTGGCAGATCAGATTAAAAGAGCAACGTCCGTTTTTTTAGGTGACACTTATTTTATTTGTATTAGGGCAAGAATGCCAGTGGACTTCCTGCAGACACGGGAAGTGGAAGGAGACACCAGCATTGTTACACTAGAGCTGTTTATTGTTATTGTTGTCTATGATGATGATGATGATGTTGATATTCTTGACCCTCTATGATGTATTGTAACACATTACTGTTGTGGTGCTCTAGTGGTAAATAAATTATTTAAGTGACACGTGATTGTGTGCTTGTGTTTTCTTTCTTTCTTGTGTTTGATTCAGACTAGTTGAAAATAGTCTTATATGTTCACTGAAGCATCATTTATTTAGTCAAAAATGCGGTAAAAACAGTAATATTCTTTAAATTTGAAATGTGTTTCTATGTGAATTTACGTTAAAAAGACAAGCTTTTATCATCATTACTCCAGTCTTCAGTGTCACATGATCCTTAAAGAATCTTTCTACTATGCTGATTTTCTACTCAGTTATTATTGGAGGTTATTAATGATCTTTTATCGTTATCATTACTGAAATTAGTTGTTATTGTGGGATTAAAGATTCTTTAATAAATGGAGTTCAGACGAACACAATTTAGTTTATATATTTAGTGTATTGTGGTTTCTACAAAATTATGAAGCAGCACATTGATAACAATCAGAAATGTTTCTTGACGAGCAAGTCTGAATATCAATGATTTTTAAATAATTATTTAATAGACTTTACTAATATATTCATTAATTTTTTTAATTTTTTATTTTTTTTTGTATTTTAACTAGTTCGCTGAAATAAACTGTCTGAATGAGTTTCACTGAAATAAATAGCATTTGTCTTTATACTAATAAAGTGAACCAAGCTGTAAATGGCATGTGGTTGAATAAATCAAGTATTTTCCCAAACATTTTTCCCAAAAGGAAACTACTCCTTAACATAAACAGACTATATTACATTGCCTTATGATGAAACCACAAACATTTAATCTCCATTTACTCCATTTGTTTATTTAACAAACATATGTGGTGAGTGTGAGCAAGCTAACCTAAACTACAGTATAAACCCTTGAGTTTATTCTGACGATGCTCTGATACTGTATATCCTCCCATTAGCCCCGGAGCTCTGGAGTCGCGCCAGGCTCATTAGCCCAGAGTCTGTGGTTCCTTATTTAGGAGTGAGACTCGAGCAGCAGAAAGCTCTGGAGACTGTCAATCTGGAATTAGGTTGGGATTGATTAAGACTAACTCAACATTCTGCAGATAAATGCTCTGCAAACTCATGATGTCACACATATAGTATACGTGAGAATTGCTGCTTTTTACTAAGTTCGTAGGACTGGTGTTGACTGGTGGGTCTGTGTCTTTTTTAGTCGGATGCCATCTCGTTTTGTCAGTCTTTTATAATTAAAACAGCTCTGACATAGGACACGAGTGTACAAATTCATTTACAAACTGTTTAAGAGTCAGTTTTTTTAGGTGACACTTATTTTATTTGTATTAGGGCAAGAATGCCAGTGGACTTCCTGCAGACACGGGAAGTGGAAGGAGACACCAGCATTGTTACACTAGAGCTGTTTATTGTTATTGTTGTCTATGATGATGATGATGATGTTGATATTCTTGACCCTCTATGATGTATTGTAACACATTACTGTTGTGGTGCTCTAGTGGTAAATAAATTATTTAAGTGACACGTGATTGTGTGCTTGTGTTTTCTTTCTTTCTTGTGTTTGATTCAAATTCATTTACAAACTGTTTAAGAGTCAGTTAAAAAATTCTGTGAATAATAAGTCAAATCACTTTGTAAAGAGACACCTCATGACCCCAGGTTGTGTAAATTGCACATGAACTTTAGTTGTATAAAGGTAGAAAGCATTTTGCCTGACAACATATTACAAGAAAAAGAAAAATGGAGTTAAGGTTATTTTGTATATTCAAGTTTTCATAAATTGGTGTTTGAGCAAACTTGAAAATATTGAGCAACATTTGTAAAATTATATATTCACATGTTAAATGCTTAATCGTTTGCACAAATAGACTTGGGTTTGGATTTGTGTGGTCAAATATAGTTTTAATGCATGCATTTAAGATCCTTTTTGTAACAGCCTCTAAGTAAAGCTGCATCACATTTTGACAAATTCTGAAAACAAATTCAAATCTGATTGCAGTCCAAGTTCAAGGATTGTTTCTAAACGTGTTTCACTGTCTACTGTCCAGTGCTGCCAAATTTTTTTAGATGAAAGATTTTTTTCATTCTGAGAGCATGTTTGACACTCCAATGAACTTGCTTCAAAAAAAAAAAAAAAGGAAAAGATACTTGGATTCCTCATGGTATGAATCTTCTATGCTAATAAGAAGATAATTGACTTTTACTAGTCCCAGCAGGGAGTGCGAACACAGAGCTGATGCGCAACTAGCTGTGGCGTTGTGTTCATTTTGGACTCTTACATGCATCCTCAGTCCAAGGTCCCTTTCTTCAAATGTGGCTTAGTTAGTTTGTTTCAAGATAACCTGGCATAAAGAAGCATGAACCAAGGTTTTCCATTCTTTTGAAGCAAACTTACTTTGACCAAGCTACATACACTTAAGGCCAAAACAGGATTCCCATGCCAGCCCTTGTGAAAAAGCAGTGCACTTGAAAATTTTAATTTGCTCATAATTTAGTCATCTTCAGGTCATCTAAGATGGCTTTTTTCTTCAAGTTTTTAGCTGAACTACAGTCCTTAGTAATTCATAAAATACATGTCAACAGCTGCTGGTTTTTGAGAATAAGCATGCCAAGAAAAACTAAATGAATACCCATGGCTCCTGACAGTATATATTGAGGTCTTCTGAAGTGAATCTATCAGTCTGTGCAAGAAACTTCACTTTTGTATTTCCAGAGCCTCAGACAAAGGGAAACTTTAATTTTTTTCCATGATCAATGAACTGGTTCATGCAATGATGAAACATATACAGTACACAATTATACCATTATAGCAGCCAATAATTACACAAAACTATGTTCTCCTAAAACCTGGAGAGTAGTCTATGCTGGCGGTGCACAGAGACTATAAAGGGGAGCAATTCTATCACTGCAAGGACAGTCTGGCGCTTCTGACTCACAACCTTTAAGTAAGTTATGTTTTCTTATTAAAAGAAGCTGCTACTTACCACTCAGTTTTGAGCAGTAAATGGGAAGTGCTTGTTGTTTGTCGTTACTCTGATCAAAAATGCAGACATGGTGTTATGTTTTCAAGGTGTGATGCAACACGACGCGTAAAAAGACTACTAAGCCATGATAATCAGTAATTAGGTCCCCACTGGATTGTGTTTTGTTGTTTTGGTGTCATAATGCTATATAACAATAATCACGTTATAAGAAGGGGTGTAAAATTTACATTAGACGCTTGCAGTATTCGGCCAATCACAGTACAATTGATAGCAGGCCAATTAGAGCACACCTTGCTTTTTTAGAATGATGAGCTTTATAAAAATCAGCCCGTTTCAGGAGGTCTGGCTTAGAAGAGAAACAGTAATGTATGTGGAAAATAATGTTTTTTTGCACCTTAAACCACATAAACACATTGCATTACTTACATTACTTCTACAATCAAGTATGTACTTCTTTTTACAAGAGTGTATAATTGCTAATGGCATTACTTGCATTGCATTATGAAATTAAATCCTGAGCCAAATTGGGCTTGCATAGCAACGTTTGTATTCACATGCCTGCACATAGTAAACATTTCAGGCTTTCATCATATTGGAAGAAAGAGGCCTAGCTGAAAAGAAGCGGTTTCATTACTTTACTTTTTTCTCACACTCCTTAACAGAAAAAAAACACTTCTCTTTTATCTCTTCCATTTGTCTCAGTTTCTCTCTCACCGACTACTTGCTCTCTGTTTTCATTCCGTCAAGTGTTCATGTCCACACACTCACACACACACACACACACACACACACACACACACACACACACACAAAGCTCTGGTAATGCAGCAGGAGAGCTTTGAGGTCAAAGGGTCTCCAGGCCCTTGGGATCGAAATGTTTGGGGATTCGGTGATTCAGCCGCAGCTGGCCGCTCACAACAATATGAAATTAGCGAGAAGCATTTTCAGTGGTGATGTCAGCACGAAACCATGCAGGGACCCCATTAGCACACAGAGGAATTTTGAGACTACTTGTCAAAGGCTGTTTGTGTGTCCATTCATGCAGGGAATAAAATAGTAAGAGGAAAGCAACGTTCCCCTTCTCCCCAGTGTTGGTATGGAAATGTGAAGAATTCCTTTGATGCTGTGTTGACATCTGTCTCCAGCGCTCTTGGCCTGTCTCGTGTGTGTCAGCAGTAATTGCCCTGCAGACAGAGGCTTGTATTGCATCTGTAATTACACAGGAAAGCTCACTCCTTTGAGCTGCGGATTAGAAAGTCTTTGTGTCGCGTTGAAAAGCAGCACGAAGGCAGAAGTACCGCACCGAATCCCAGTACAAAGTGTTCCTCCAGCTGCCCTTCCCTCGAGTTTGACGGGCGTCTTGGAGATGTCACGATAGAGAGATCTGTGGACATCCAATCCATGCTGCGCCGGTCTGCCTGGCGACAGGGCCCCGTAATCCTCGCGCACAAAAATATATACAGCCCTGAAATGTGTTTGGGAGGAATGAGGATAAACGCAATCAAAAGAAGGAAGTTCCCCAGTGAGGGATGTGTTTATGGCACATACTCAAGGCTCAGTGAGGAGATGCTGGTGGTCTGCGCTGGTCTGACTGGGAAAGGCTCTCTGGGAAAAGATGATGTGCTGCAGTCGTTAGTCCCATTTTCACAAAGACAGTGCTCTCTCTGGAACTATTTCATGCATTTCCACAACAGAAAAGACTTTAAAAGTTATAAACCTTCAGTTATTGTCAGTGTTCATTCAGTCAATTTTGACTGGAATGAAAACGAGGTTGTGAAGGATAGTATCGCGTGGATTGTATATTGTAAACCACATACTGATTGTTCATCTGATGAAACGTCATTCCAAAAAAAGTTTATCCCTCATTTTTTGTTTATGTTAAAGTTGATGTACCATACAACCCGACTAAAGTTCGCATGTAGTGTGAGCGCTAACTGCGCTGGAGCACGGAATAGAACGAGCAACGTCACGTTTTTGCGACGGTCCAAAACCAACATGGCGGGGAAAAGGTCACTTCGGTCTATGTCAGAGGTGCAATGTTTGTTTAACAATAGGCTGTGAGGCGGCTGTGGGCAATTGCGGACCAAACGACTCAAAATTACTATCCACAAAGTAAACAAAGCTATGGACTCCATTTAGCAAGAGCGCCGCTCTTCCTGTTTGTCCTGAAACCGTCGCACCATAATGACCTAAGCGTGCTCTGGCACGAATGCTGAAACCCTATGTGAGTGGGGAGGGGGGACAATCATTTTTACAATTCTTCGTGAAGTCTTATCTGCCTATGTCGATATTTCTGAGCGTTTATTTCTGTGATTGCCTTCCCATGAATGACCCTGGACTGTTTGTATGGTATTTGATTCCTGCTGCCTGCCCATTTAACTATTGCATGTTTTGTGACCAATCTCTTGGATTGCCTTGGATATACCTGTTTGTTATCGTTTGTGACCACTGCCTGCCTGACTACTCCAATAAAGCCTTGCTAATGGATCCAAACATCTCTGAGAATATGTCACAAGTACCTTACAGTAAAAAAGTGGCAGCAACATTTTAGATTTAGCTTAAATTTACATAAACAAAAAACTGATATAATGTTTAGATACCAACCTACTGAACATAGACGGTGGTCTGAAAAAAGTCAGGGTGAGAGGGAAAAAATTGAGGTGGGAGGAAAAAATATTTTTCAGACTTTTTGTGTTCTCTCACAAAACTTTTGTGTCCCTCGCAAACCTATTCAGAAACTCCCAAAAAAGTTTGTGTTCTTTTTGAATTTTGAATTCATTCACACTAAGAATAGTCCTTTTAAGAAGTGTTGGTGTTCACTGAAAGGTTCTTTGAGCCATGTTGAAGAGTAGCACACAGACTGTCAATTCACAAAGTAATCAGATGTTTCCCTTAACATATTGAACTAGTTGAAGAATATCATATTATTATTTCAATACAATATTAATATACTGGGAGATTTGAAAACTGTGTAAAAGGAAGTAAAAAATGACATGGTTGAATCAACAAATGGCTTTAGATATCAGTTTTGTATTTGGTTAGGGCGTATTTCCAACATGATAGAGAACTTTAAACAACAATATACGGATATTTAAATTCTGAACCATCACAATACAAACCTATATCAACTAAATAAAACGTGTCAAGGTTCACGTATTGAATCTGTGTTTTATCGCCACTCAGTGGACATTTTTTCTTTGAAACTGCGGCGAAACGTGCAGAAAGGTACATAAAAATTGTGTTGCACAAAAAGTGCACACTTACATTTTATTAGACCAGGTTGTGTTACTGCTAAATGTACTGATATGCATTCATGGAAAACTAGCACTTTTCTTTAGTATAGTCAACACATCAAAATAAGAGTTCTTCTTTAAAGCACAACAAAAGATTACTGAAAGAAAATAATTTAAAGTACTTTAAAACTGATATTATTACAAATCACACCATTTAAAAGTGTACTTATAAGTGTGTTAAGAAGCGATCATGAATGCATGCTAACTTTTGATAAACGTAAGTAGCATTTCATTTATAATATCATGCAATATTATCTGCAAGTACAGTTTTTGAAAAACAAATATACTTTAAAGTACACTACACGTGTGCAATCAATAAAATATAGCACACTTGTTTTTCACATTAGGCCTACATCACATTATATTGCATGCAAATGCAGAAAATCACTAAAACTGTTGCTATTGCTTCTGAACGTGTGAGAGGATCTGTACAGTGTTGATCTCTCACATACTCTACATCAGGAGGAGCGGTACATGTGTTTCAGTATGGGAACTCAGTCTCTCTCTGCTGCTGTGAGAAAGCTTGCCTGCTGCTGAGTGAGGGGAAGTTTAGGATCCCTGTGGAGCGTTCCAGCTTTACATATAATAAAATATGACCCACCACAGTATAAAATAACAATTAAAACTCAGCAGTGCCTAGAAGTAAACCGGCCTCCCATTGGTGATAAAGAGCAGAGAAGCTCAGTGTGTTTAATGTGAAAAAGCTTCACTTTATAACAGTTAAAAAGAGTAAAAAAAGAAATGGATCTTTAATTTAAGTGTATGATCTTTAATTTTAAAGTCTTTGATTACTATATCACACTATTTGTGGAGGGCACTTGGTAAATCTGAGCAAAGGTTGCTGTGAAAATAATTCTACATTCTTTATCCTTTTGACCTTTCATTAAAAAAAATAATAATAAATTCTAACCCATGCGTGAATTAAAACAATTGAAATGGGGCGAAAATCTCATTGTGAAATTATGAGTAAAATATCTCTAAAGTACATTCGCATTCATATTCACAGTTTTGAGCACTCCAGTGTGATTATAAACATGAAAATATCCAGCCCTCAGAAATATATAGCAGGGGAAACAAAGCCCAAAATCCCTTAATCAGCAACACAATGAGAAAAAACAAAGAATATACAGTATTTCTAATTTGCAGCAAATGATAATTGAGCTTCACCAATTAGTGAAGTGACTTTAAGAAAAGAGCTAGAGCAGTGAAGATGACCATCTCCACCATTAGGGAAATAATGAAGAATTTCCAATCAACATACAATGTTAGGAAACTGCCTGGAAGAGGACGTGTGTCTCTATCCTCCTAATACACGGAGAGGAGTAGAGTTTGAGTGGATAAAGACTCTTCAAGGACCACAGCTGGAGAACTGCAGAAAATAGTTGAGAATTCTCAGAATTCTCCTCACTCATCCAAAAACAATCTCCAGCATGTTCAGTTATCAGACATGACTGGAACTACAAATGGGACTGGCTTCTATGATCAGACGAAACTAAGAAATGTCTTTTTTAGACACCATTTGTACAGTGAAATACACTGCTGTGTTTTTGATGTTGTGGGCCTATATTTCTGCTGGAGGTCCTGGACATCTTGTTTAGACACATGACACCATGGACTCTATCAAATATCTATCTCTGTTAAAAATCTTATAATGGATCATGGTTCTGTCTTCCATTGGGACAAAAATCCAAAACAAACATCAAAATTAACACAAAATTTGTTACTGAGCAAAAAATGAAGCTTTTGCCATGGCTGTTCTAGTCCTCTGATCTGAACCCTGCAGAAAATGAGTGAGGTAAACTAAAGAGGAGAAGCATCATGGAGCTGGTATTCTGAAGGGTCTGGAGTGATTCTGGATGAAGGAATGGTCTCTTTTCTCTTATCAGGTGTTTTCCAAACAAGAAAAGAGAAAAAAAAACATTAATAGAATTAAGCTTTTTTGTTTGTTTGCTTTGTTTGTGTATTGTTCTCTTTTTTAGTAGTTTAGTCTAATAGTTTTTAGAAAACTCTTTTTCTTAATTCAATTTTGATCAGCTTGGGGATGGCTCGCACAAACACACACACACAAACATGTAATTTCTGTCAACATTTACTCCATATTTATACCATCAGCTATTATCATTGTTATAAATATTGTTATCAATATTTAGAATTTTTAATTCTTCAAAATATCTATGATGAGGACAGAATCCGCATTTTTAGGTGAACTGCCCCTTTAAGTTGGCTGAGCAAATTCAACATTTGCGTTTACAATACTCACATTTCCCAGTTACCTATGCAAAAACACAAGGAATCACCTTTGTGAACTCAAAAGGGATGAACTACAGGTACTTGTAAATGTTTTAGTTCTTCTATATAAAAACATTATTATGGTTGTGCAGGTCTGGAGATATTTACTGTAGAGTGATTAGTCACATGGCATTTGCAGCTCAGGTGCCAACTGGATTGCTAGCTTAAGTCTCACCTCTAACGAGCTATGAGCAGGTTTATTTGGAGCGTAGCCGGGTGAGACATTCCTCATGGTCATGTTGGTGAAGCTTATTCAGCAGCCGGTGTGTTTCCTCAACTCACTAAAATGAAGCTATGTGTGTGAGAAAGTATCCATTCGGCTCAAACTGCCTCTCAGTCTCACATATTTAGAGTTATTCCATATAGATTACAGTTAATAAATTTACAATTTGTAATTACAAATTTACAAATATTTACACTGTAAATATGTCTGTTACTTAATTTTTGATTAGTAATATGCATTGCTAAAAACTCAATTTGGACAGCTTTAAAGGCCATTTTCGCAATGTTTCGATTTTGCTGCACCCTCAAATTCCAGATTTTGATTAGTTGTATCTCGGCCAAATATTGTCCTAAACCATACATGAATGGAAAGCTTATTGTATAAATCTCAATTTCAAAAATATGCCCCTTATGACTGTGATCCAGAGTAATATTTTTGTTTAGAATAAGTACTTATTAGTACATCCAGCAGTAACAGTTATTTTGAAGTTATTTTGAAGAAAATATAATTATTTATGAAATGACAGATAAAGACACGGGAGGAAGGTGTTGGGTGTTGCCCAGCGTGTAGCCTTACAGATATCTGCTAGAGAGGCGCCGTGAGCCAAGGCATAGGTGGAGGCAACACTCCTTGTGGAGTGGGCTCTCAGACCTGAGGGGCATGGCTCTCCCTGGTAAAGAAAAGACAGGAGATGGCATCGACCACAAAATGGGCCAACCTCTGTTTGGAGACAGCATTCCCTTTCTGCTGGCCTCCATAGCTCATGAAGAGCTGCTGAGAGCATCTGAAGCTCTGAGTGCGGTCTACGTAGAGGCGCAATGCACGTACTGGACACAGCAACTCCAAGGCTGGGACAGAGAAGTCCTGAAGGTCACCAACCCTCTTGATAGAGGCCAACGCAATCATGAGTGCTGTCTTAAGTGACAGATATTTTACCTCAACTGATGCTAATGGCTCAAAAAGAGCTTGCCGCAGGCCCTGTAAGGCGATGGGAAGGTCCCAAGAGGGCACCAGAGGCGGTCTCGGGGAAATAACCCGACCCGCACCTCTGAGGAAACTTATGATGAATTGGTGCTTCTCGAGGGATGTACCCTCCACTGCATCGTGGTATGCAGCTATGGCAGCAACATACACTTTGAGAGTCAAAGGGCACATCCTGTGCTCCAACTTCTCCTGCAGGAAGGAAAGCACCACTGCAATCATGCATCCCTGTGGTTCCTCTCCGTGGGAGGAACACCAGTTGACCAACAGACCCCATCTCAGAGCGTAGGCCTGCCTTGTCGAGGGGGTAATACTGCTGGAAGTGGGAGGACTCGGGGGAAGCAAAGAGATCTATCTTTGCCTCGCCGAAGTTGCTCCAGATAAGCTGGACTAGCTGGGGGTGAAGTTACCATTCTCCAGGGTGGCTGGACTGCCGTGAGAGTTGATCCGCAGCACGGTTGAGTGTCCCTGGAATGTGAACCATTGATTTCAGCCAAGGGCCGCTATCCTGGCATCGTGGGGCCTCAGAAGAACGCCTCTCCAACTGTAAGAAATTGCTCTTTTTTCTGCCTGGTTTGCCCAGGGAGGACCTCTCGCCGCACTCCGTGCACTCAGTGTGAGGTCGCTCGCAGGTGTGCAAAGGCTGGCTTTGGCTTTTCAAAAGGCTACCAGGGGTTCGTCGATCAGCCGCCCAGTCCTTACTGATTACGAGGAGAGAGCGTAACTCACAGGAACTCTTTTCGGATTTCTCAGACTTCTTTTTTCTCTGTGACTCGAACACTGGCATTCAATGCAGCGAGGCTCCGAAGTGAAAAGCTGCAAGTGCACTACATCTGTGCCCTCTTATACTCATGTAGTGACGAGGTGCACCTGGCTGTAATACAGTGCACGTCAATGTTCATTAGCCTTTTCTTAATACTTGAAGGAGATTGGTCTCTCATGTGAGTTCCCATATGGTCCAATCGGGCACAAACTATTTGTTAGATTGAACAAGTGTTAACAATCTTTGGTGCCGCTTTCATCAACCTAAGAGGTAACTCAAACTGCAAATACTAGTGTCTGTGTAACCTCCCCCCGATGGGCCGCTGATAAGGCGCGCCAGGCCTTACAGCATCAGCTTTGCCTAGATACAGCACAAGCTGCAGAGACTGAGATGAGAAGTTAGCTCCACGGCAACACCTAAGCTTTGAGCCAGACCTTTACGGTCTTGTATTTTTCCATTTACCCAAGATCCACGGATCAGGACATATCTCTCTTCCAGCTCCTCTTTTATCTACTAATCACCAGCGTCAGGACACCTTTTGGGAATGCATCACTTTTCAAACCAGGAGGACATGATTGCCAATCCTAAACCTTGTAACCATCCGGACTTTGAGACTGCATCGGACCCTTACCAAAGAGGCAATGCAAGTATCGTACATATAACTAAACAAAACAGAGGTTTAATTCTAGTAATGGCACTGATGGTTTTACAGGTGGTCAACTGACTCTCTTTTCATAACTTCAATTCTAGCTCTTTCTTAATGGTTCA
>JAUMHQ010000076.1:3186915-3202105 GCA_032361165.1 Enteromius paludinosus | reverse complement strand
GCAGTGTTAACTGAATGACTGAACTCCGTCAGATACTTTGACTCCGTGCTTCCTGTAATGAGAGCTGTCAATCAAGGTACAAGGATGTCCCTGTGGGTGTGATTACGATGAAAGTGACCGATCATAAGAGAGTCAGTGCCTTCCTTGGTTTCCGCCCCCAAATTATCAAAAGTCATCTAGACTCGAGCGAGCAGAAATCAGTTGAGCGAGGAGCAAAACAGCACTCCGCGAGCAGAAGCCCGTTGCGCGCGAGCAGGATTCCACTGTACGAGCAGAGTTAACCTATGAGAGTATGCCAGGCGCTCACGCGCAGCTGCCTGTACACCTCTCGGTTGTTGAATTTGTGGGCGAGTACTTTTATCATGCCAGCTGAAGGTTAATTTTTGCGCGTGTGAAATACCATAATGTGCTCGTGAGCATGTCTTACGCGCTCATGACTTTTGACATAAATCTAACGCCAGTGAGTACGTTTACATAGACCCTCTTAATGCGATTATTATGAGATCTTGGCAGTATTGCAATTAAACTTTACCTCATGTAAACGCAATACTGCGATTATAATAATGCATTAATGCTCATAATCACAGCAAGCATAATAGTATTAACATAGGAGGCCGATTTTAATCAAAATATTCATCTGACATATTCAGATGTAAACACATTAATGGAAATATTGCCGCTCTGACCAGTCTAACTACCGTTTCGGCGATTAAAATAGTTTAGTTTTGTGTGTAATGGCAAAATGATTATTTTTTCGCTTTTCGTTTTGCTTTTCTTTTAAGTCAATTTAGAAAAAACCTTTGGAACATTTTTGTTTGTTAAATAACCTATAACGTTACGTTTTTGTTTTTTAAAAGCAACGACCAGCGGCAGAAAAGCTGATGCCTTTTCAAATCATCACGACTTGCCTAAAATAAAATCAATGTAGCCTACATACTAATTTAATTCATGCATATAAAAATGTTTTAACATTAAACCTCACTATAATAAAAGTGCGCTTATAAAAATATTAACAATAGAATATGCTTATGTTAACACAAGTTCTGTGGTCCAGCGGTAGAATAAATAATTAGTGTTTTGAGGCCGTGGGTTCTAATCCACCCTCGTGAAGCTCTATTTTCTAATTAAAAACAAAGCGCTGTTCATTTAAGTGGTTGTATATCAAGAGCAAGGGCACGTTCGTGTGAATGTTTTTTTGTGCTTTTACCAGAACGAAGCGCTCAATCCTCTGTGAAGACTCGCATTGTGAATGAGCACCAACTTAAAACAGTGCACACGAGCGCTCGTCATAACACATTCCAGCGGTAGATCGCTATTTGAAACAGACCAACCAATTTATTATTGAATTTAAATGTTTCTTTCTTTTAAGCACTTTTAAGCAAAGTTGATTGTAATATTGTGAGTGTAGACCTAAATAAAAGTAAATCCATGTGACCCGCTGGAGTGCCACTATTCTCCTCTTAACCTGCACCTTTACATCGGACCATTTCATTTTTAATTCGTTCACAGTGCAATGTTCAGACCCCACTGTGTTAACTGCATCAGCTAAACTCTCCCACTCTATTATTTATTTATTTTTTCGTTTGTCATTAATTCCGGAGGACAAACTTGCAAATAACACAGTTTTTCTCCGGTCTACACCGATAGGAGCACCTCCTATTCACATTCTGTGAAGTTTATCTTCTTGCTTGCTTGCTTTAGCCATTGCTTTTTCGGGGTTTTTTTCCGAAGTAGAGTCATTATCACATTTATACGGGGGAGGAGGCTGGGAGGGGTTTATTTATGATTCTGTTTATTTGTCCAATTCCATTTTAGCCATTGAAAATGGGTGGACTGTGTATAAAAATTGTTGTAACCCCTAAGCTTATAATGTAATATTTTTGTTCAACCCCTTGCATTAAATCTTAAAGTCAGCACTTTACTTACATCTTGATTTTTTCATTTTAATTCTATTCTGGTGGCATACAGGGCCAAAGTTATTAAAACTTTGTCAGTTTCAAAATATGCAAGGGTCTGACTGGATATATTATTTCAACTGCAATGTCAACAGAGAGCAATATAGTTGCAGTGGGGGCAAAAAAAAATAAAAAAAAATAAAGCCAGACACTACTGCAATGGTTCTCTCCTCCATCATGTTAAAAAATTATGGCCCGCCCAACTTGGAAACTTGGGTATCAAAACTATCTGAGTTTCCCAGTCATAAAAGTGAGTTAAGAGGTTGTTCATGTCCAATTTACAACTAGGAAACTTGTCTTTACGATAATTCTTCTAGTCTTGGGATTGTAGGGGAAACCAGAACACCCAGAGGAAACCCACGCTAACACAGAGAGAACATGCAAACTCTACACAGAACGAAAGACTGACCAGACCAAACAAGGAGCCTTCATGCTTTGAGACAACAGCACTTCTCTCTGAGCCAATGAGCTGTTTGAATTAAGATTCCTTTCAATTCTGTTTCCTGCTAAATCAATTTGTAGTTCTACATCCTGATTGTTGCCTCAATACAAACTTAAAGCATTCCAAATTTAATTCTGAATGGCAGACACCGCTCACACTTCTTTCATAAAATATGAAACCAGTTGGAGCTGCAGCATTGTGAGTAGTGTTCTGACTTGCAGCGGTGTGCAGAGTTCGAGGTCCAGATTGAGATCCTGTTCCCTGCCAATGTCTTATAAATGATGAAAAAACTGAAATGTTTGTAGGTGGAATTTAATACATTTTTCTTTGTTTTATTTACAGCTGTATGAATTTTATGAACTCCTTGTTCTGTATAGAGTTCATCGAAGGACTAATTCGGCCTTTGTGTGCCATTGTTGTCATTACCACGGAGCACAGCAGATTAATTGTTACTTTGGGAAGTTTTCTTAAAGCTCCGGTGCTCCAGCGAGTAAATATGTGTCCTGGGCCAATCGGTCATAGCGAGTCGTCTGCCGGGATAGAGAAAACAACATACTGTGAGTACATCACACACGATAAGTGGAGATCTTTCTCATCCCACTGGTGTTGTAGGTCGGCTTTTATGAGGGATTTGCCATGGCCGATTGGCCCGTGCTAATGATTCCTGATGATTGGTGCTCCTGATGTCTAACCAGGGCGACGCTGATTAGTCCCGCCACAATATTGATCAAATATCCAAGGGACTTTTAAAAATGTGTAGCATTTTATTCATTGGTAAATATTAATGCATTTCTCACACCATTTTGATATTGATCTAGTCAAGTCATCGACTTGTTGATTAAGTTAATTGTTGATTAAGTTTAGTTTAATAACTATAAAGGTAATCAATTTTGGAATGCGCAATTAATACGTGAAGCAGCTCTGTAGAAAACAGGGATGTCATCATCCAGCTCAGTTCAGTTCTCATCCAATAGTGCAATCACGGTGATAATATTGCCAATTATGAATTGTTCCCAACTAAGCAAGCCAAAAGGCAACAGTGGCAAGGAAGCCAAACTCCATCTGCGATAGAAATGGAGAAAAAACCTCAGGAGAAACCAGACTCAGTCGGGGACCAGTTCCCCTCTTACCAGACGAACCAGACGTGGTTTCATTCTGGTACACAGCTCAGATTTTCTTCATAAAATATGAAATGTTTATATATATAAACATAGAAATGTGTGTAGTGGCAAATTATACTGCCAGATTTCAAGTCCCAGATTGAGGTCCTCTTCCCTGCTGCCTTATGTCTCTTCCAGGCTGTCAAAAAACATAACTTAAAGTGCCCCTATTATGCCATTATTAAGGCTCCTTATATTGTTTTGAGAGTCTGCTAGAATAGGTTTCCAAGCATGCAAAGTGTTTTCTCAAAATATGTGACCATAGGTGGGAATTATGCAAATAATTACCCCAAGATGTGTAGCCATCACAAAAAGGGGAATTTGAATTACTAACAACTCGTTTAGACTGTATAGAGTCGATTCTTTAATTTTGGGAGACAATAACTTTATTTATTGAGCACATTATGATTTACAACTCTACAACTCCAGATTGTTTACATTCACATACAGCTACATTACACACTGCATGAAAGGCAATATTAAAAACAGCATAATAGGGGAACTTTAAAAGAAAAATGGAAAACTTTACTTTTAGTGTAAAATTCTGCAACAATAGATATCCTGGAACAAATGGCCCAAAATGTGATGCATTCACTTAAACACAGTCTCCAAAACCTTGTATAGATACACACTCAAAACATAAGGTTATTATTCTGCACTCAGAATTTTTTAGTGTTGTGTTTGGTAGTAAATGTTATTGAATACTTCCACATCGGCACATATTCTCTGCTTCCGGCCCAGTCTCATAACTCAGACAAAGCGAGACTGGCTGACTCCGGCGCTGACAGGCGTTAGTGGTGCATCCTGGGTGGTTTGCTGAGGGTGTAGTACCTGCTGGCTGCCTTCATCCATACTATCTCTCCTCGTAATGATGAACGGTACCTGTATGTCTCGCTGTATGGTTTGAGACAGTGAACTCCCGAACTCCCCCTCAGGCTGCGGTGACTGGCAGTGAGAGAACGCCTCCCGGGCACAGGTGTGAGTGATGGGGGAAGTGCTATTGCATGTGAGGCTGGCAGGAAAATGTTTAAACAGAGCAGAGATAAAGAAAGAGAGCAGACACTCAGACAGGCGCTGTCCTAAACAGCTCATGACTTCACACGGGCGACTCCTGAGCAATCTCTCACCCCATACCCCCCCAACCCACCATTTTAGCTACATACTGTTTTGTGTAACTGTACCTTTCAAAAGATTGGGAGGAGGAGAATGAGACAAACAACAACCTTAAAGGGACAGTTCACTCAAAGTATAAATTCGGAACAAAAAAAGGGCAAACTCCATTTGTTAACTGCATTAGCTCAATCCAAATGTGATCAGATTCTTTAAAAGTAATTATGCATAAACATTTATGTCAGTAAATTATTATTATTATTATTTTTTTTAAGTAAAGTCTAACGATCATAAAGTCTGACCCTGAAGTAACATTTACTGTCTATTTAGTTTCACTGCTGACTTAGAGAAACAGTTGAGCTATTAAAGAGATCTTGTTTGTGATTTTCTTTCCTGTGGGAATCCAAGAGCTCTGTGTGTTTTACTGGAGAGTTACAGAAGGCCGCTGGCCTGACAGAGGGCATCTGATGTTCTTCACTCCAGCAGGGAAAGCCCCTCTCCTCCATATCTTATCCAAATACAGTGAGCTCTGTGCGATTCTCTGTGTCTGTGGCCAGTTTTATAGACAGACTGTGTGTGGGAGGCAGACAGAACAGAGAGTAGCCGAGTGCGTGATGGACTGTATGTAGGGGTGTGTGTTTAATCAGGGCTGGTGTGTGTCTGGTGCACTGTCAGCAAGTGCTGGTGCTTCCTGTGTGAAGGTCTAAGCATTTCCTGTCATTGGCCAGTGAGTCAGAGTGGCATGGGAACATTGCTTTCTCATAACCATTGTATCCCAAATTTACAGTTCTCCAGGAGATTACAATCCTGCTTTTAAAGGGCCAACATCCTGCAGAATTACCACACCTGCCTAGGAGTCTTTAGTAATTGGAAAATCTTGATTAGCTGGTTCAAGAATAGTGACACCCCTGTTCTAATCTGATCAGACACATCACAGTTCTCATATTCTTAAACTTAAATAAAAGTTTTCTGAAATTATAATACAGGGCTGTTGAACACCTGATTAGTTAATAAATGTTATAATGTGTGCAATTTTTTTCAGCAAAATGCACAGCTAATGTACTTCCAGGAAGGTCTTTATTGCATTAAAAGTGTTTTGTGCACACGATGTGGATGAGCTACAACAGGTAGACATTTCATTGATTAAACCAAAAAGTTTGCTAAAGTAGCAATATGTAAATTCTACATTTTATGTAAAGTTTACTACGATCGGTTTATTACCTGTGAAAACACCCTGAATAGCATACTACAGTAAGTTAATTACTGAAATGTTTGTCTGAATTGAATTTTGGCTTTAGTGTTTCAGTAAAAAGTCTAATTGGTCTCAAAAAAACTGGAGAAACTCAAGACAACTGGAGATGGTGGTAAGTATTTAATAGTGTTTATTTACAGTATGCATGAAGAATCCAAAAACAAAGGTGAGTAACAGAAATGCAGACAATAGCTGAGTAATGGTAACTGAAAATAACACAGTCTTTCTCTTGCAGGATATCAACGAAGGAGAGCTGAGCTAGGACGATCACAACCACACCACATCCTTTCCATGGAAACGTAGAGGAAGCACAGGAGGGGCTGGAGAACACAGGGGATATAAAGGAGCACACTACGGAGAGAGCAGGTAAGAGAGCAGGTAATTACAACACAAACATAGTGTCCGCTCCAGGCAAATACGAGCTTGGACAATGAGTGACTGGCAGAGTGTGCTTTTGTGTGGTGTGGCTGAGTGATCATTAGGGGTGTGACAGGTGGAGGTGATCAGAACTCAGGTGACTGTGATCTGAGTGAGGGAGTGAGGGTGGAGCCTGGCGAGGATTCAGGTGTATCTGTGACAGTACCCCCTCCTCCAGGGCCCCCTCCAGACGCGGGACCGCTCCGATGCCGTGGTGGTGGGCCTTGACCTCAAGGTGCTGGACATAGAGGATTGTTGGCATGAAATTCATCCATCAATGCATCATTTAACACATCCTCTCGGGGGACCCAGGCTCTCTCATCCGGACCGTATCCTCTCGGGTTGAAAGTCAGACCTTCTGGCCAACTTGATATGTGGGGGCCATAGACCTTTGAGAATCGGCGTTGGATGTGTTCCTTCGCACTGCCCACTGGAGATGTTGATGGGCTTTGTCCCAAACCCTCTCGCTCTCCCGGAACCAGTAATCGACGGAGGGAACATCGGAGGGTTCTCCAGACCAGGGGAAGAGGGGAGGCTGGAGACCGAGCACACACTGGAAGGGAGTTAGACCAGTGGTAGCTTGCCTGAGGGAGTTCTGTGCGTACTCAGCCCAGCCCAGGTACTGGTTCCAGGAGTTCTGGTGGCCGCTGCAGAAGGTACGGAGGAACCGCCCCACCTCCTGGATCTTTCGTTCGGTTTGCCTGTTGGATTGGGGATGGTATCCAGACGAAAGGTTTACAGCCACACCTAGGAGCCGGAAGAATGCCCGCCATAACCGTGAGATAAACTGGGGTCCTCGGTCGGAGACAATCTCTTCAGGCAGTCCGAAAGGTTGGAACACATGGTCAAAGAGGAGTTGCGCCGTTTCCCACGCAGAGGAGAAACCTTTCAATGGAAGCAGACGACAGAATTTCGAGAATCGATCAACGATAACTAGCACACAGGTATTACCTCCGGAGGCGGGCAGGTCCGTGATGAAATCGACCCCTAGATGTGACCAGGGGCGGTTAGGTGTGGGTAACATTCAAGGTGTTCTGGAGGTAGCACATTCCCTACACCCTCTCACGTACCTTCGCACATCTTGACTCATCCGGGGCCACCAGAATTGTTCTTGCAGTAGCGAGAGGGTTCTGTTGGTCCCTCGAAGTCCAGGGTGAGAAACGGCGATCAGGTGGGCACCCCGGCGGAGGGACCGGAGCAGGATCCAATGCAGCTGGAGGGGTCACCCATTGAATAGGACTGATAAACATTTTCTCAGGTAAGATAGTCTCTAAGGGCTCGGGTTCCTCAGGATGAGCAAACATGTGGGAGAGAGCATCTGCTTGTACATTCTTTGAACCAGGACGATAGGAAATAGAAAACTTGAATCTCATAAAAAACAAGGACCATCTTTCCTGTCTTGGGTTGAGTCTACGTGCCTCCAGGAGATACTGAAGGTTCTTGTGGTCCATTAAAACTAGAAATGGGTGAAGGGACCCCTCCAGCCAATGTCTCCATTCTTCAAGGGCTAACTTGATGGCGAGGACTTCACGGTTTCCTATGTCGTATTTCCTCTCCACCGGGGTCAGCTCCCTGGAGAAGTAGGTGCATGGCTTTAACTGAAGAGGGTTCCCCTGCTTCTGGGAGAGAAACGCACTATCTCCGGACGTGGAAGCATCCACCTCCCCCACGAAAGGCAAGTCTGGGTTGGGGTGCACTAAGATGGGAGCAGAAGTTAAAGCACATTTAATTTTTTCCAATGCAGAAGAGGCTTCTGGGTTCAAGCAGAGTTTCTTGGGTTTACCCCTTAAGAGGGAAGTGAGGGGGCTGAGAACTGGAGATGGTGGTAAGTATTTAACAGTGTTTATTTACAGGATGCGTGAAGAATCCAAAAACAAAGGTGAGTAACAGAAATGCAGACAATAGCTGAGTAATGGTAATTGAAAATAACACAGTCTTTCTCTTGCAGGATATCAATGAAGGAGAGCTGAGCTAGGATGATCACAACCACACCACATCCTTTCCATGGAGACGTCGAGGAAGCACAGGAGGGGCTGGAGAACACATGGGATATCAAGGAGCACAGTACGGAGAGAGCAGGTAAGAGAGCAGGCAAGTACAACACATACAGAGTGTCCGCTCCAGGCAAATACGAGCTTGGACAATGAGTGACTGGCAGAGTGTGCCTTTGTGTGGTGTGGCTGAGTGATCATTAGGGGTGTGACAGGTGCTGGTGATCAGAACTCAGGTGACTGGGATCTGAGTGAGGGAGTGAGGGTGGAGCCTGGCGAGGGTTCAGGTGGATCTGTGACAGTTATATGACATATTTGAGTGAAAAATATAAGCAACTTTTACCCTCTACTCGACTACATTTTTGATTGAATATGGAGTATGTACTCTTTACTCCACTAAATTTTCAATTCAATTATTCAGTTTGGAATGGTGAGTAATTAATGACAGATTTTTCATTTTGGGGTGAACTAACCTTTTAAAATACTATGAGTTAAGGCCAGCTTTTGTTACCAACTGGTGTCCCAAACTTAATATTTCAGTCCAGTTAGACCAGCCTTAAACCAGCCGTCACCCAAAAGGGGAATTCATGCTGGAGTTCTCAGTAAGGTTGAAGGGGGTTGTGTTACTCTGGAAGCAGGAAGCCAGGGTTGTGGGTTATCTCTCGGGCGTGTAGAAGATGTTAGACAGCCTGCTACTTTGACACACAGTTGTTTCCCATTACCCCTTTTTTTCTCCTATTATTTCTTCCCAGTCTCCATGACCTGAGATCCCCTCCAAAACACATTTTTGACTTTATCTGATGTCATCTCCCGGGCCAGCTGTTAAGTGATAACATTAACCTGGACTGCACTGAATGGGATCCCACTCTTTAGCTGTGACATGCCAAAGCCTTTATGAAAATCTCTCATGTAGGAGTCGCGCACCAACAGTTTGGAAAATGTCCGGTGATCATGCATCGTGATTTCAGATGCAGGGCGAATGGCAATTAAGCCGCTCGATTGACAAGCATGTCCTCTTGACCCTCCCGCATAGAAAAAAGCAGCTCTAAATCGCTTATTCTTACATTCCCACACAATTTAAAACACACATCTGCAACCAAACACAGTGAACCAGCAATGAACCCTGGAACTTCAGAGGCAGCTCCTGGCCTTCCCAGTCAGCTCTCATCTCACTTTTCCGGAGCATTATGAAAATGGGGAAAGAATGTGAAAAATTCACAGCATTTGGGCCGAAGAGAATAATCTCACAGGTATGACGGGGGTGGAGGACAGCCGAAGTGAACCGCAGCGGAGGAATCTACAGTATGCACATACTTAAGAGGGTGTAAGAAGTGCCGTAACTCACTGAGTGCATTGTGTCCGAGTCTGGAGATGGTGGGTAGATGTTTTGATCAGAAACAGAGGATGAGACAACAGCCTGTGCAGGAGATGAGAGCATGAGAGAGCAGACTCCTACAAAGCATAGCAATTAATTATTAATACACACTGAAAATGAGCCGTACTGCTTTAGAACATTTGGATAATTGAACAGCTGGCAGAAATGTTACTTTTTACAAAAAAAGGAGTTGGATGGGAGCTGGATGAGGATCTGTGACCCTTTTAGAATGAGATCGGTGACATAACTGGTTCAGTACCTATATGTTTACATATTTTATTCTTAATTTTAAGAACATAATTTAATATGCAATGTGATTTATTTAATTAATTTTATATATGTTTTGTATAATAAATGTTACATGTTATACAGTATATTACAATGTTTGTGTGTGTGTGTTTGTATTGCTAATGTTTATTATTATTTAGCTTTTATTTAAGTACTGAACATTTGATATTATGTTTATTAGATATGAAGAAATATCGGGAGGAGCGCGAACGAATTATTAACTGCAGCTGACGCCTCGTTCCCTAATCAGCAATTATTCGATTGTCCTACTAGAGCTAAGAGATTCTCCTTTAAATAGAGCTAACTTTCCTTCTCCTGCATCTCGTTTTTGCATCCCTCCACCGCTCCTTTCACCACCTCTAGTCCTAGATTACCTGTGCTAACATTTTTCATCTTTATTTTAGATCTAAAGCATACTGGCACGAGAAACAATCTTCATTGGAGATCAGATCACCTGGTCAAACTCCACAGATAGATCAACGAAACCTAATACAGTCATCATAAATCCTTTACTCTACAGTACAATCTATCTACAGTAACATGAGACTTAATCAAACTGAAAATTAAGTGCCTGGTGTCCAGCAAGAGGAGAACTGAGCCCCAATTGAGCCTGGGTTCTCCCAAGGATTTTTTTTCTCCATTCCTCAAAGTTGGCGTTTTGGTTCCTTGCCACCATCGCCTCTGTCTTGCTTATTTTGGGACACCTAATTTCTAGTGATTTCATTGCCACTTACAGAGATTGTAAGTCTTTGCATTTGAACCATAAACTCAACATTTCACGTCAATCTATCTAATACGTATTCTGACTACGTAGATGTTTGCCTCAATCCGTATCATTAAGCAACGATTCGAGTGAGGGTGCCCTGGAGGCTGGACGGGGCAGAGTCTCTGGAGGCCTCCCGGGCAAGACCTAATTCTAGAATGGCCATGGCGGATCTGTACCCTTGAACGACCACGCTGGATCTGGACGCTTGGACAGCCATGGCGGATCTGGACCCTCGGGAGGGTATGATTCAATCCCCATCCCACCCCTTCCCATCATGTGGGATGTGACAGCCATCTTGTGTAGTGACTGGAGTCTCTTCCTCTACCTCTCTTACTGTGAATAAGGAGCCACAGTGAAAGAGGACAAAGTCTAAGAATGTGGGGGGGAGGCATTAGGCCGGACTCAGAGCTCTGTCCAACCCTCACTGCCCAGGGGTTAAATTCCCTAGGGCTTGGAGTCTGCCCGTCTCACAATCTCCCCGGACAGCAAGCCAAACATGCTCTTTCTATTTTAATTGTAATGAGGAAGCGTGAAATAGTGAAATGTAAATGAATACAAAATGTATTTTTCTTCTTTTATTGTTTTTTCTTGTTTTCGATTACAAATATCTAAACATTCTGTAATTAAGATTTTAACATTTACAATAGAAACAATGACATAAAATCTCAAACAAAAAAATTAAAATCGTATCAAAATTTTGTTTTTTTGGGGGGATGGGGGTTGCTTAGAAAAGGTTCTTTTTCTTGCCCCACTGACAGATTTATTTATTTTTTATTTTTTTTTCAGAAATAAAGACTTACAGTGATATCTTAGGACATGTGGTTTAATTCAATAATTTTAGATATTTCTACTAGAAAACAAGACAAAAATAGTAAGAAAATAATTTTTGTGTAGTGTGAATAACAAAGTTTTTGAAATGCAGTAAATACGAACCAGTAGTGAAAAAGGGATATTTGTGGGTGTCTAATGTCATTTAGTTGTGATTCTAGTCATTATACTGTGGCAAAATTTGCTCTTTTGTTGTTTCTGTCTCTGTGAATCTCAGGGCTCAATCTAATCTTGGGTCTCTAACTTATTTACTTTGCAGCTCAAAGATTCATCCGGGGTCACATCATATCATAACACACAAATCAACCCTGTGCTGCCCTAGAACAATAAAGCCTTGTTTTATTAACGGCCATTTCCTGTCGGAAGTCTGAGATTCTCATCTACTTAAACCTTACCAGTTTGCTGACATAGCTAGTCTCTGCACAGTGAGAGAAGCAGAAGGCCTCGTCTCAGGCCAGATGTTTCTCAGTTCAAATCTCTCAAACATTCTGCATAACCACAACCACATTTTCACAGTACAATTTGAGGGTGTTAGGGACATAACAAATGCCATTTACTGCAAAATTATTATTTTTTTCTTCAGTAAACTAAACATCTTTGGCATCAGAAGAGTGAAACTGAAATAGATATGAACACTTCAGGGTGTTCAGAAAGTATAAATAAAAATGTTTGTGTATACATACATAATAAAGTAGGATTGCAAAGGGATAGAACATTTCCAGAAACATTTGAAAGTTTTAAAAAAAAATCATTGAATTTTTGCATAATTTCTATAAAGTTTCAGGAAGTTTTTGAAAATGTTCTGACCCAATCTTTTTTTATCACAATTCTGAGTTTATAACTAGCAATTATGACCTTTTCCCCACAATTATGTTGGGTTTCTGCCACAAAATAAAAAACAAAAAACTTGTAATTGTGACTTGTAAGTTCATTTTAAATTCAAAAATATCTCACAATTTTGCATTATTATCATGCAACGCTAAGAATATTATTGTGATAAGTAAACTTATGAGATGCAATTACCTATTTTATTATTGTTTTTTTTTTTAATCTTACAGTATGTTGAATATTGACTTCCATTAGTTGACCTCCATTGTTTCTCAATCATACCTTATTTTAAAAATATTTTTAGGAACAATAGTGCTTAAGTAAATGACCTTTTGCAGGGCGATGACAAAGGGCTGTGTTACTTATTTGGGAGCTGTTATCTCCTCAGACAGACAGGAACTGAAGAGAGCCGAGAAAACAGAGTACAGAAGGGTATCCCGCATAACAAAGGTGTCTGAGCTGAAAGAGGATCCGTCTGTAGCGTGTGAAGACGGTGGATCCATGTGCCAAATCTGAGGCATGTGAGGCCGTCACATCTGTGATCGAGCTGTCCAACGTGCAGGCACCTGCTGCGGTCCCACCCAGCAGCCCTAACACACGCACACTGTCTGCCTTACGCCATGGTCGTCACCTGATCCTTTAGTTGCACATAATCCTGGACAGACGTTTTCTTTTTTATTACACACATACATAAAAACATTACATAAGAAGCCACTCTGCTTTCTGTCAAACAATCATTTTGCATGAAATATTAACAGATGCTATAACTGGTGTGTAAATGTGCTTGGACATGCTCAGGACCAGCGTGATCTCCTGATGGCCTATTTATTGTTTTTCATGTGCTTATAATGATGAGGTGACAAAATAATGCACATTGTTGTTGTGTTTATGTGTTAATGTTTCATATTTGTATTATAGGTACGCGTGCATTTTTTATGTGTGCCTGTTTGACAGTTGTAATTATTAAATAATGCTTCCTACCTGGTCTCATGTGCAACGTATCTTGGTGCACTTTTTAGCAAGACACAAAATATGTACCAACAAATACATATCACTGCAGTTTCCAAAAGAAATAAACACTAGAGGCAGTAAAACTGTTCTGACTTAAAACAATATTAAGATGATGCATATTTGAAAACTGATACTTTTGAACATTAGCATCACAGCTTCATATCCAGCTTCATATCTACAGTATGTGTTTTCATAGACCGTAGGTTTGTTCGGTAGCTCATGGAGTACAGAGATGTACTTGAGAGACGAGGAGCTCCGGATCAATCCTGTGTAACTACGGTTCGATAAAACCGTTCAGATCTGTGTAAAAGGAAGTTGAAATGACATGATTGCACCCAAAAAAAAATTTTTTATATCAGTTTTGCATTTTTAACACTATCGGGCAGGTAATAAAAATTATCCAGGGTTCACGTATTAAACCTGTGTTTTAGTGCCACTCAGTGCACATTTATCTTCGAAACTGTGGTAAAACATGCTGTGGGGTACGTAAAAACAGTGTTGCACAAAAAGTAAACATAGGTACATATTTTTATGAGACCTGGGGCCTGTTTCATAAAACAACTTTACCAAATAAACCAGGCTTATGGCAGATAGTCTGACTTATTTTAAACCAAATTAACTGGTAATAACTGAAATAAACCTGGCTTATGTGGTAACCTTGTTTTATGAAACAGGCCCCAGGTTGAATGCTTCAGAGATTAAGAGAGAATGGAAAGATTTCCTCTTCCTGCCAGTCTAACTACAAAATAATATTGCTGATCATTCATATTTGGGTTAATTGATTAACTAACTTAACTTAATTAAGTTTGTAATATGGTTCACCAAAAAAATTATATAATTTACTCAGCCTCAGGTCATCCAAGATGTATATGAAGTTTTCTTCAGTAGAACAGTAAGGAAGATTTTTAAATAAAACTGTGTTCTTTGGTGATTCATAAAATGCAAATCAGCAGCTACCATCACATGAGTTTAGAAAAATGTATATACCTGACAACAACAACAAAAAAAATTCTCCTGAAGATATATTGAGATCTTATGAAGTGAAACAATCAGACTATGCAAGAAAGTAACCATTATCATCTGTAATCCAGAGACTCAGGCAAATAGTGATATATGATTGGATTACAGATCATAATGCACGTAAATAATTTTCAGTTTCTTGCAAAAAACAATTGTGTCGTATCTAAGACCTCAAAATATTGTCAGGAGTCATATGTATTCATTTTGTGTTGGCTTGCCTGATATGCTTTTTTTTTTCTTTGACACACAAAATGATAGTAGCAACTGACTTGTGATTATTACTGCTAATTAAGCACATATACATTCCTAATCCTACCCAATACCTAAACTTAACAAACACCGCACTAACTTACTAACTAAATATTAGGGTTGGGTACCAAAACCTAAGTAACCGGTATGTACCGAACCAATTTAAAACGCGGATTTAGGTGCCTCATTTCGGTGCCGTGCCTGAAAGAAAAACCCAACAAATCCTTTGGGCCAAATCTATGCCATTAATAAGCAAGCGCGGTAAATCTTTTCCATGAGATGAAAACAGACCTACATGCGAAGAAACGGGAGCCCACGAGATAATTTCAAATCCCGCGCACGCGTGATATGCGTTCGACCTTCTCTCCCCTGCTCGCGCGAACATGTTTCTTTTTGTCAGTCGTGGGGCCGGGCTTGCTGTTTGTAACATCCACACCAGGTTCTGCACCAGGCTCCACCCCCACTGGCACGTCACGATCTCAATCACCTGAATATTGA
>JAUMHQ010000076.1:3125023-3135499 GCA_032361165.1 Enteromius paludinosus | reverse complement strand
TAAGTCATCCGTTTATTTAGATTGTGTTAAACAAGTGTACTTTAATCACAATGAACAACGTTTTCTTCCTGAGGTGCGTACACTTAAAATGAGCCGCGACTCCACTTTCCGCCATTTTTTTAATATGATGCCTCCTCTCCCAGAGCCTCATGTGATAGGAAAGTGTTCATGGTGTGCCGACTATAGAATTGGGCCGGAAGCAGTAGGTCATCCGGGTATTTCTCGCCTACTGAATTTCGGATACTATGAATTCTGACATACTACTCACCTCGCATACTGTTTTTCATGTACTATATAGTAGGGAAGTAAGCAATTTCGTAAGCAGCCCTTGTCTAATGTCTGTATGTTTGACTCTAGGAGGCTTTTCGATGGGAGGTGCCATGGCATTACACCTGGTTTGCAGGTATCACCAGGATGTGGCTGGCATCTTCGCTCTGTCCAGCTTTCTTAACAAAGACTCAGTCGTATATCAGGTAGATAATAGCCTTCAGAATGCCTTACGATCAAGGATTGTTAATATCATGATGTAAAACACTTCTCTAATCTTCTGCACAGGCAGTAGAAAACGCATCCCAACAGCCTCTACCTGAGCTGCTACAGTGTCACGGCACGGCAGATGAGCTGGTTTTCCAAAGCTGGGGTGAGGAGACCAACTCACTGCTGAAGAAAGCTGGCCTCAACACGTCTTTCAATTCTTTCCCAGGTCTCAACCATCAGCTGTGTCGACAAGAACTGGAGTTACTGCGCTCCTGGATCCTGAAGAAACTTTCACTTTAAAGCATTATTAATGCTGGACACTGACCACTGCTTCTCTATATCCTGCAATAATCACCATGTACTCTCCTTCATGTTGTCACAAGGTGTGTGTGTGTATATTTCAAATATAAACCCTGCAAATAATGAAGGAAACTGGTCAACAAGTGTGCAGGATACACTACTGATCAATTGAATGTAATCTTGCTGGATAAAAGTTTCTTTCAAAAGGTGTACAGTGTTTATAGCATAAGTGAAGCTCCAAAACAAAAAAAAAGGATAATAAAGTAATATTTAGAGAGAATAAATGACAGAATTCAACTATTACTTTTTAACGATCTGCTTATTTGACTCTGAATAAACTGTTACGCTTCATCTTTTCTTTTCGTTGCACCTGCTGGAAGGAGTGTGGAAGCTCTGCAGTTTTTGCAACCATCCACATGCTTAATCAGAGTTAATATAGCTGTATAAACCTTGATTCACCATCATGTGTTCCACCTCACAAAGACTCTACTTATTGTGCACATTTCATAGCCTGCAGCACTTACCACTTTAAAGTGTTCGCTGGAGCACATTCTGCAGGCTGTGATGACTGTTCCATGGAGTCTGGTTTGGCCCGTAGAGCCTGTGGTCAGGCTGAAGCGGCAGGTAGAGCCATCACACCGGAGGGGAGGAATGCCACTCGGCTCTGTGGTTTGGAGCCGGAATCCGGTCTGTTTGGCACCGTCTTGTTTCCTGCAGAGCGAGGTATCTCTCACTCCTGTTCCACCCGTTTTTTCCCTCCACGCCATTATTGCTCGGCATGAAATCTGCTGTACATATGTTTGGAGGTTTGCTCGAACAGTAGCTTCATTAATGGTTATTGGGAGGAAGTGGTTAGCGAGTTTAAAGTCCTGTGGATGTAGTGAGGCTACAGTCCAGTACCAACATGCACCGTCTGGACATCGAGAACGACTTACCGACAGCGCTAAAAGACCTTAATTCATCAAAGATACTGCAAATGTCATTTGTAATGGGCACAGTGAGAATATATTCTTCCAGTCAGGAGTGCAAAGACTCATTCTTTACTAGGACTGTTTTCCACATGCTAGAATAATAGTAGTCATCAAAAGTATGAAATGGCACAAATGGAAGTATGGGAATTATGTAGTGACCAAATTTCCCATATCTGAGTCTGTGTCTGGATTCCAGCTGTGCTCACTTTGGATATAATCTCAAGCAACTGTACATCGCGGGTGCTTTTATTCATTATTGGAGAAGATCTTACACTACTGTTTAACTTTTTTTCCCTTTATAAAATAGACTTTTAATGAGCAAGAGTGAATTAAATGGACCAAAAGTGACAGTACATGCATTCACAAAATTCCATTTCAAATGAATGCAGCGCTTTTAAACTTGCTACTCATCATTCAGTTTCCTCAAAACAATGCAGAAGCAAAACTGTTTTCAGCATTAATAATATTTAGAAATGCATATGATTTCTGCAGTGGCAGAAGACTGGAGTAATGATGCTGAAAATTCAGCTTTGATCACAGGAATAAATAACATTTTACTGAATGCTTAATTTTAAATTGTAATAATATTTTCAAAGTCACTTCTGGTGCAGCCTTAGTGAGCAAAAATCATCGTTTCCTCTACAAGACAGTATTAGTGTGCATGCAGTTCTCCGTTTGCCCAGTCAGCTGGATTTTGTACAGTCAGTTCCTTTAAAATCATCCCAGTGCGTTCGATTTCCATATTTAGCTTCAGCAGCAGCACTAAAACACACTCAGCTTGAGAACAGGAGTAAGAGGAAGAGAGTCAAAAGCAAATAGTTTCTGAACAAAAGTTTTTTTATATATATGCTCACTGTCATTCCACCGTATAAACTGTATATTCAGAATGGGAAGCCATTTCTTACTCAGCCAGTGAGGCTTGTTAAATCTAGTTGCATTCCCATGGTTATGTAACATCCTGTTCTATTCAGTAGTGCATTAAGAGCTGCATCAGTTGCTCTGAAAACATCTTGCACACTGGACAATATTTCTGATTCACACAGAAATTCTAAATTGGGTCTTGATGATCAACAGTTTTTCAATGTTCTACACAGTAGCTCGCTCATTCATGGCGTTTATGAAGGGTGTCAGGTTAGTTGTTTGGGGTTTTTCTGATGAGAGAGAACCAGCATTATGCAAGAATATAATGGAAAGGAATGGCCATTACTGATGCATCCTGGCCCAGGCCAAGAGCTTAAAATGTTTGTCACAGAGTAGGGAGTGTTCAGACAACTTGTTTCACAAGTCACATTTTACCTTCAAATTATGCATAAACATCACAAGACAAGTATATATATATATATATATATAACCAGAACATGCTGCTGTGTGAAGCAGGGTTATTAAACTAAAACTATAGGCACAACAGAGGATAAATGAATTACGTAGGTTCTCCATCCCTGCTCCAGGAGAGATACCTTGCTGCAGACTTAAGTCCCAACCCTGCTTCAACCCTCCTGTGTGTAAGTAGCCCTGCACACCTCTATGAGCTGGTTCATGTGTGTTTGATTAGGGTTAAAGCTGAACTCAAAAGGGCTGGAAAATTAGGCATGCCACTCTGAATCAGAGACAAATCCTCTGATTTTTGGTATATTTATTTCGTACATCAAAATGCTTTTGTCATCAATTTGCCAGAATGCTCTGAAGATGATCTGAGCCAATTTTGGTGAAAATTGGACAAATCATCTAGGATGAGTGCTTGTTGTTTGATACGGTGTTATGTTTACGAAGCGCGACGTAAAAAGTCATTATAATCAGTAATTATGTCTCCACTGGATGCAACAAGTGCCTCGTTCTTAATGTGTTTTATTGTTTTGGTGTCATAGCCTCAGGACATTATGGCAAGGGACGTAACATTTCCATCAGACGCTTGAGGTATTCGACCAATCACAGTGCACTGGATTTCAGGAGGCAGGGCTTAGAGGAGAAATAATGTACAGTATGTATTTTTGCACCTTAAACCACATAAACACATTGCATTACACCAAATATACAAAGTAATGTTATTTTTAGCATCATCATCATCATATGAGCACTTTAAATTTTCTATGCTTGATCTCAAAAAGTCTTGTAAAAGTACATCGGTGATACTAAAATAGCACTGGAGTAAAGGTGGTCATAAAACTTGTTATGAAACATAATATTGGCGCATTTGTTCTCTGCCCAATACTTTGGTCCTGGACTCTCTGTCCTGTTCTCTTTCTGTTTTTGTCACGTCTCAGGGTGTCTAGTGGCAGCTCACTCCCTCATCCTCTCCCACACTCGCTCCGCTCCTCCTCATCCAGCGCCGGAGCCAGACTGCAGCTCAAGCATTTTATGATTTAACTGCAGGGATAGATGACGGTAATGAAGAAGGCTCCTCACCGTCTGCTCCTCATGGGGTAACATCAGGTGAGGAAATGAACACACTTCAGTGTCTTTGAAACTTGATGTCTTTAAAGGGAGTAGTTCTCACTGAATGAAAATTCTGCCATCGTTTACTCGAGCCATATAAATGGGTCTTTTTGCTTTGGGGACTCTCCATGCTGTTTTTTGTCAAACGAGCAAAGTACACGACTGAAAGACACCATTAAGACACAATGAGAAATTTCCATAAAATCTGTGAACCATTTTCCAAGTCAGATTAGTAAACGAATCAATCTGGACCAAAAGATTCATTGAATGGAACTGGTTCAAAAGGATAATTGAATGAGTGATTCATTTGTAGAAGATTCAGTCTGAATACACAGCTACTAATGGACATTTGACTTTTTTTCTCACAATTCATGGTTTATGTCGAACAGTTTCAACCTTTTTTTTAAATCAAATTCTGAGGGGAAAAAGGCAGAATCGCAAGAAAGTGCAAAATTGTTGAGATATAAATGAAGAATTGCATGATATGGCTGTTTTTTTATTATTATTATTTTTTATCTAAGGCAAAAACAAATTGCGACATCGAAAATCGTAATTTAGAACAAAGTCAGAATTATGATTTATCAACTCAGAAGTGCGGGACTGTCAGAATTGTGATTTGTCTTTGTGTGTATTCTGTGTTTGAGGTATAATAATTGAGGTATAAATTCAGAAATGTGAAACACAAGTTGCAATTCACTTCCTGTTCTTTACTCCGTGCCTGAACCTGGCTTGCAGAGCTGCTTTTAAATAGTTGTTTTGCTTGTAGAACGATGTGATAATGAGCAAAATGAACAGCATTTAATATCAAGATCACATCAGGCACTCAAAACATTCTTGTGCAAAGGTAAGAAAAAGTGCAAAAGAACATGCGCATTGGTCGTTATTACAACAGACTTTAAAGAAGAACTAAAATCGCATCACGTTCCTCTGATATTTTAGGTGTTATGTTCCCATCGGTGGAAGAATGCAGACGTTCCAGGACTGTTTGTGAAGTATTTCGGAACAGTATTTCTGAAATAATGGTTTCCCAACCCGAGTCTCAACTGGGATGACGTGTAATATTTACATTCCACAAACTCCCAGTGACCATTTCCCAAATCACATAACTGCCTCATTTTCCCATGGTGCAATTACCCTCGGTGAATGGTGTTGTTATAAGGTACCTCCTCACCCTGCCTTTGAGGTTTCCACCTTTCTCTAAACTGTGCTTTGTCCACTTAGATGATAATCTGCTTCGCAGCACATGTGTCAGATGGAAGGAATGCTAATCTGGAAGAGGTGCAGAGCTTGGACTTTTTGGCAGCCAGTTTCCACTCTGCACTTACTTTCCATGTGGTGCCGCTCCAGAGGCTCCGGGCAGGAGAAGGCTGTTTGGGGAATGGAGGTGTTGACGGATCCCAGATCGCCCCATTGGCCACGCCCCCATCTGAGGGTCACGGCTCTGGTGGACAACTGACCTGAACTTCTGTTCCAGCACCGCATCCAGGGCTGTAGTTCATTTTAGGGGAAACACAATCACACTGTTTTTGCTCTAGCCCAAACTGTATTTTATTCAATTCATCTGTCAGACGGTGAATAATCAAGCTTTTCCTCTCTCTCTCTTTTTAGTCTAGCGTGGAGGATCGTGATTTCTCAATGAAGATGTTAAATGTGTGAGAGCCAGGTTTGCTCATCTTCGCTTGTCAGCAGGTTTTACACCGGAGAGCTGTTTGTTTGCACTTTACAAGCTCTGAATGCTCAATTTATCAGATACTCGGTACTGGGTTTAAACTGTGGGACAGCAGCGATTTATATAAGATCTGCATAAGGTTGTCATAATTTATGAAACCATTAAAAAAATTACTTTTATTACTTGAAATAAATTAAACATTGACTGAAGTAAAATAATGAACAAAAATAAATAAGCAAAAAAAAAAAATATGAATTTGTTTCACAATAATTTACAATAAAATGAAAATATAAAAGACTTAAGTAAAATACAAATAAATAATAATAATTTAAATTTAAATTATTAGTTGTTGTTTTTTTATAAACACACACACACATCAGTGCTGACACATTTATATATATATATATATATATATATAAATTTACTGAAAGGCAGTGAACAAAACATTTCCATTATACACATACTGTAAGCTTCGCTTTAGATCAAGATGAAAAAAAATACTAGTGAATTATACAAGAAGACATATTTCCAATATAGAAACTTCAGACAGACTAGAATTACATTAAAGAAATTGGCTTTTCATTTAATTTGAGGTGCTCCTAGTGTCTGAATCTCTGATTCTGTCCCAACATGCACAACCCTGACAAACGCATGACATCACCAGTCTTCTCATGTCCTAATTCATGCATTCATGTCCATGTTAAATTATGGGGGTGCAAAAAGACCCACAGTAGTACTACCACACTCGTAATTATTCCAGACATTCTGTTCCCATACCCCAAATTACTCTTCCCATGATCCCATGCTCTCCAAACCCCCAGTGCTGACTTTGCCCTCCTATTATGACTTTTCCATTTTCACGCTATTAGAGTCTCGAGTGCCGACGCAGCAGAGCTGTACGATGTTTCTGGGAGTGTGGGACTTCCCATATTCAAGGCAGCTGAATGTAGTCGTAGCTGGCACAAGAAGGCCACCCCTGAGCTCAAAGACATCCGTGCTTTTAATTGTCGTCCTCTGTTTGTCAGTGGCCTCGCAGGGCCTCTCAAAATCATGCAGCGAGAGTTCCCGCAGGCTGTGTCATAGTGTATATGTGCATGATGAAAACGTATTAGCTCCTGCGTTCTCATGGGCCTTTGAGAGCTAGCGTAAGCGCTGACTTATCTCCCTGTGTACGAGCTCCAGCCCTGTCCCTGAGGAGCGGCTCGCTGCGTGAGGCCATTAGGAAGCAGCTTTAGCTGAGCTCATCATAATTGTCCTAATCCAATTGGCCTTTTCCTGTTTCTTACGAATAGGCTTTATAACTCCCATTATGCATTTAGCGGTCACCACATAAACAAGGTAATATGGCTGTTTTACTGTGGAGAGCAACAATGAAAACTAACTCAAATGTAGGGAAAAACATCTTCAAGGGATAGTTCATCCAAAACCGTTCTGTCATTATTTGCTCGCCATCATCCGCTGTCTCCAACCGGAATGACTTGCTTTTTTTCTGTGGAGACTTTTACAGAATGAGAATTGTGAAAACGAATCAAGGACAGAAGTCACCAGACTCCAGAGCATTATAACAATACAACAAGAAATACAAACAATACCGAAGTCTAGTGTGCCAAGTGTTCTGAAGTTATTTGAAAGCCTTGCGTAAATCATGACAGAAGTTTGTTTTTCTGGGTCAACTAGCTCTTTTTTTCTGAACCACACAAACAGTATTTGTGGCTTACTGCTGATTCACACACTCACACAAGATCAGTTGGACACATCCCTAATTAAATATTGGTGTATTCAGTAATTACAAAATAAAGTATCTCAAATTAATTAAAAAAAATTGAAATAACTAAAATAAGTTAAATAGACTTTATAAACACTTAAACAAAAACAAAACTAAAATATAAAAATAAAAGCTCATGCAACAATAATAAATGCTGTTATCATATATCATTAATACAAAAATTATGGTTTTTAATTATTGCTGTCAAACAATTGTGATTAATCGCATCCAAAATAAAAGTTTTTGTTTCCATAATATATTTATGTGTACTTTTTATTCTGTATATTCAGTATATATTTTAAACATATTTACATCTACTATATATATATATATATATATATATATTTAATATATAAAAGAAATTTTTTCATATATATGTGTGTGTGTGTGTGTGTGTGTGTGTGTGTGTGTGTGTGTGTGTGTATACATTTTGTAAACAAAAAACTTTTTGATGCGATTGATCACGATTAATCATTTGGCAGCACTATTTTTAATAGTATAAAAGCATTCATTTGTGAGGAATTATTATGTGTTATTTGAGCTGTAAAGCTGTTTAGATCTTTTATCCACGTTTAAAGACCCATCATGGTGGCTAAATGATTATATTGTACATGACTTTATACAGAAAGGGATAATAAAACATTTGTATCCCACTAGTTAACAGTATACTGTCTGCATATTGTGCCCGTGATGTTAAAACAGTAATTATATTAACATTTACAAATTAGCTTCAGTTGTATTGCAAGTGCTTGAATATAAGCCAGTTTCTATGCCTTTAAGGCCCGGTTTCACAAACAGGGCTTAGTTTAAGCCAGGACTAGGCATTATTTAAATTAAGATATTTAAGCAACTTTTACAAAAATGCCTTATAAGAAAATATTACAGGTGTGCATCTTAACACAGAACAACGACACTGACATGTTTTAAGATATGTCAGAGCAAGATATTTTCATCTGAAACAGCTCAAACATGCAATTTAGTCTGGGACTGGCTTAAGCCTTGTCTGTGATACTGGGGGTATATGTAATAGAGAAATACAGACAGCCGATTTATGTTTTTATTCATTTTTTATGTAATCCACATTATGCCACAAATGCTGTAAATTCAGTTTAACCTCAGGTATTCCTTTAAATAAACTTCAAGGAAGATCAAACTTGAGTCAAAAAGTGTAGCAGCAGGTAATTGTGAAAGATCAGTACTAACTAACTAGCCAGTGCGGTTGGTTTCCTGCCGTGACTAAAGATGCTGTGTGAGCGAACAGCTCAGGAACTTTGTCAGAGATAAAGCAGCAGACGTTCTTTACATGGTGATGTCACGCTTAAATTTACTCACATCTACCTTGAGACCGGTCTATTTCACTAGTCATAGCACATATATTTCATATGTGGTAATGTCACGACTAAATGACTCATGTTCTGTCTGTGTGTCTCTCTGTCTGTCTGTTTTTCTTCCCTCGCTCCTTTTGTGTTTATGTGAGTTTTTATCTGGAAAACATTTGTGCTTGCCAAGAGAAAACTCATCCTTCTTTGAGACGGCCAACACATGGTATAAAATTTTGGAATTAAGATGTGAATACCTTGCAGCACATCAGCCTGCTCTTACAGTGATGATGTCACACACAATGGCAGCGGTGTCTGCGCAGATTAGTCATGCTGCCATTTTCAGACTCAGTGATATCATTACAGTTTTGTGAATCACTCACAGTGCTTCTGGTTTTACTGGGAGACGGGGAATATTCTGCTTTAATAAATAATGAAAGTGTAAACAGCAGAGCGCGTGCCGTCCTGAGAGTTTGGGGAATTTGTGAGCACACGTAACCAGATGACTCATATAGGTCTACGTGGACGTAGCTGTCCAGCGCTCTGATTATTCTTCTACATCACCAGTAAGACATGTGGAATAATTCGTTTTGAGGAAACTGTAACCTATCATATTACAATTTCAATTAGTTTATATAGTTTAATGGCTTAAAAACATTTCTTGTTATGCTGGTTGAAAGTGTCTTCACATCCCAATAACAGTCACTAAGTTAAGTGGGCTACTTATTTACATGCATTTATAGGACCATAAAATCTTTGTCCAATCACGTTCCTTGTTCCGAGGACTCAGATAGGCTGCCTGTCAATGTATGTATTTGTATCGCTTGTTCACACAGATGCAATCTATCATTGTGACGCAGGTTAGCTTCTGTCCTCTCTGAAATTGCCTACCCTTAAAATGCAGTTTAAGAAAGAAGTCAATTAAAACTGCTTTCTGTAACTTTCATTAAAGGGTTAGTTCACCCAAAATGAAAATTCTGTCATTAATCATTCACCCTCATGTCGTTCCAAACCCATAAGACCTTCGTTCATCTTCAGAACACAAGATATTTTTACTGATATCAGAGAGCCATCTGATCCTCCATAGAAAGCAACACAACTGAAATTATCCCAGATCCAGAAACATAGTAAAACAGTCCATGTGACATCAGCGGATCAACATCTCGGTTAGGTATTGTAACCCTCGTTCCCTGAAGAAGGGAAAGGAGACGTCAGGTCGGTGACCGACGAATAGGAATCTTGCTTCGAGATGGCAAATCAACTCTGTGTGTATAATTGGCATACGCTGATTAATATCCAGCTGCACCTATTCACAGCGCAAGTATAAGTAGGTTAGCGGATTAAGCGTTCATTAGTTTTTCACTGAGGAGCCGAGCCGGTGTTCTCCAGGGAGCGTTTGGGCTCGAGATAGCTCGTCGGCTGTCTGGTTGTAAACACCTGGGGCCTCATGTATCAACAAAAACTGTGCGTACGCCAGATTTCACGCTCACGTTGGGATTTACTAACAATGAAATGAACGTGAGAATGTGCATTGGTTCACGT
>JAUMHQ010000076.1:3079779-3090630 GCA_032361165.1 Enteromius paludinosus | reverse complement strand
TCGTAAAGTTCTGGAATAATTTTGCTGCTGAAATGTTAACCTATGCAGCCTGAGCCGGAAACAGAATTGATTCGTTCATCTCTTGAGTCTTCGTGTTTTTCGAGTCGTTCGTTCATCACGTGACAGCCCCATCAGCTTAACCTATGCAGCCTGAGCTGTGCGCGACTGAACAAATCACTCCCGCGAGACGACTCGTTCTTCCCGAGTCACATTAAAGATTCGTTCAAGAACGACACATCACTAGTCTTGAGAAGTTCTGCCCATCGCCTGATTGTCTATGTGCTTAATACGCAGAAAATGCCCATTTGAATTAAAATGAAAGTTTAATCCCTCAAATAGGCTCCCGAAATATCTCGGTTCACATGGGTGTACCGAACAGAACGGTTCGATAAACCACCGAAAACCGTTGCATCCCTACTTAATATCCTAAAGATTTTTGGCATATAATAATAATCATTTCTACACATATACCCCAGACTGGTTTTGTGGTCCAGGGTCACATTTAATAAACATTTAAAAATATTACTGACCCCAAACTTTTGAATATCAGTGTAAATATACAATAACTAACTTAAAAGACAATAATAATACTCTAACGTTCAAAGGTTGGCAAACATCAAATCCTCTCCCTGAGCCTCTGACTGATATCTCCCTATCTTTTAGCCTATATCTGAACAGTGGCAGCTGTCAGGAAGTGCACAACTTGCCTGCATGACTTGTATCGGTACATCTTCTCTGTGATCTGAGGCATGTTTTCATGCCAACACAAACCCACGGCCAGCTGATCGCCGCTCCACACGCTGCACTCAAAATCACGGCCAACTGTTACAATGTGCTACATCGAGAGAGAGAGAGAGAGAGAACACAGCACTGCCAGGATGAACCAGCGTCGAATGCACAACAGAGAAGCACTTCTCAATTGCTTAGCTGCGTTTTCTCAGCTCTTAATAAGTACAGAACACACCTTGTTATCAGGACTGATGTCTATATCCTCCAGCTCGTCCTTGTGAGCTCTGAAGCTGAACTTCTCTTTCAGAGAGGGGAACTGGAGAGAGAAGGAACGAGTTGAGACAAGGACAGGGCTGACGAGAAGCGCACAGACTCATGGGAGACGCTCACCTCCCACACTCTGACGAAACCGTCGGCCCCGCCGCTCAGCAGAAGCGTGAGGTCGGAGCTGAAGCGCACACACTTCACGCAGGGGTCCTGCGGGCTGAGGTCGGCCTGCACCGCTCCCGCATCCTCCACCACGATCTGAGGAGAGTCCTCCTTCATCTGAGCCACATCTCCTCCTCCATCTCCGTTCTGGCCTTTCCCGCCTCTCTTCCTGGCTGCACCTTTATCTCCAGATCCTGATACCAGGAAAAGATGACCAAAGAGATATACAAGTTACGACTGGTCCACACCCCCCTAATACAGCTCGTCTAAACACGCCTCCACTTTTCTACATCACAGAGAAAGAAGGCGGAGCTATTGTTCTGGCTGTGGTGTAATGTTCAGGAGACACTGTGTGTCAAAGTCAAACTGCTTTGTTTGTGCTTCCAAAAGAGGACACAACTAGAAAGCAGTGTTTAGTTGTGTTACCAACACTGTTCCAAATCGAGCCGTTTCAGGAGGCGGGGCTTAGAGGAGAAACAATAATGTACAGTATGTGGAAAATAATGTGCTTAAAGCACATCAACACATTGCATTTCACCTCATATACTCAAAATAATGTTCTTTTTGGCAACAACATATGTGTGTGTTCATTTAGCCTCTGCTGACCGTCTTTAGCTGCAGGTTTCTTGGCCTGCTTGGCCTCACGGTGACTGAACCTCATCAGGCTGCAGTAGGCGTCCTGTCCCGCGGCGATCACATGACCACCCAGAGACATGCACATGGTGGCTCGCGTGTCCGTTTCTTGAGTGTGCAGCAAGGTGGCGCTGTGCACACCGCCGACAAGCTCAAGACTCAGGAAATGCTGCAAATAAAAAGGTAGCATTAAACAAGTCCGAACAACACTGAAGGTTAGGTAAATTCCCATCTGTACCGTAGAGGGCGCAGCTCAAACTAGTTAGCTGTTCAGCAATAACAAAAATTAATTTGTGCTCTGAAGATGAACGAAGGTCTTACAGGTTGAGAACAGTATGAGGGTGAGTAGTGAAAAACAGGATTGTTGGGTGAACGAACCCTTTAAATTAGAATTTAGCGATCTGATTAATTACGATGATATAATCAAGCAGCTCTGCACATGTGGACGGCCATGCAAGTCATTTCTGAACAGCAGCTGATCTTTGTTACAGTACCATTCCATTCTTGATGCCGGTCTTGGACGCGCCGCCTCCTCCAGCGGTGATGATCAGGCCGGTCTGAGGGTCAATTCTCACAGTATAGAGAGGGAATGGGGCTCTGTACAGCTCAGGCGCTCTTCGTTTACCCATGCTGCTCTGTGATCTCTGGACTCTGGTCTGCAAAGTAAATCACTGATTGTTACACCCGAGTCATTGTCTACACAATTGTTAGTATTTCTGTAGGAGCATGTGCACAGTGTACATACTTTCTGTGTGAATACATTAGAATTTGTCCAGTTTATTTCATTATTTTTTAATTGAAGAAACCCAGGTCAGAATAAGTATGGTGCTTCATCACGATTTCAGCAGTGAATGGGTGCCGTCAACAACAAATCCATCACAAAAAAATACTACGCATAATACTGCGTTCTCTTGTTGATGTAAATGTTTTTATCAGCTGTTTGGACTCTGACGGCACCCATTCACTGCTGAGACACTGATACAATGCTACATTTCCCCAAACCTGATGAAGAAACAAACTCATCTACACCTGGGGTGCTCTGAGGGTGAGAAAAGGTTCATGTTTCATTACACAGTAATATAACCGGATGAAACTTGCACTGACGATCTTAAAATATGCATTTTGATTTCTTTTTCTAAGCAGCGTTTATAAAAGCCCCTGAAATATTGTAATGAACTATGGATTAATCCTGGCTTGGTCCAAGGCCTGTCTGCTAAGCTATCTGAGACAGTATACCCTCTCTTAAACACATCTAAGAGCTCAAGCATGGCTGTGTGCCGTTATTCGGCAACATGAACACTGGATGGATCTATTCAGCTCTTTAGTTTTTCAGATACATCAAACATGTAGCATTATATCCTAGTCTAGAGAGCTTGTCTCAAACAGCAGGATCCAAGCATCACTCGGTTCCGTTTCTGTCTGCTGTGTTTGTTCTCTCTCTCTCTCTCTCTCAGTCACTGCACCTGTGTCTGTGGACGCGCTCCAGTCTCTTACTCCAGTTATTCCAGTGTTTAGTGGACATGCCACTGTCTTGTACCCCTGGATCTCTCACAACATTTGTCAAAGAACCACCACCATCTACTTCCTCTGTTTCCCTAGATACACGTCAGCAGAGCGTCACATCCTACGCGCCTGCGTGCATGGCGTCCGACGCGCAACCGTAATAAACGTAGTAATAACGCAGCTGAACGTTTGATGGCGCAAACTGAAGCGATTCGTGTATTAAGCGAGGAAGACAATAAACAGACCAACCCAGATTTAATGGAGAAGTGTGGTGCCGTTTTAAAAGGCTTAGAAGCGGCAATTCATAAATTAAATATTTCAACAGTTAAACAAAATGTAGAAATTATATTAACTAAATTGTCCGACATGCTTATATAATAACTATAGCATAAATATAATATAATGTTATTAAAAATTAATATTTTGTGATATATGTCATATTACTACCTAAGGCAACTAGCAAAATAAATTACATATAGATTTTCTTTTAATTATATATATAAATGACTCAAAATTAAATAATTAAATAAATGTTTAAATATATAAATAAATCGTTAAATACATAATTAACTACTTAAATGAGTATAAATAAAATTAAATGAATGCATTCGTTGGTTTATTAATTAATTTAATTTTTAATGAATAAATGAAATTAATCAATGAATTACATAACATTTATTTAAACATTTATTCAATTATTTCATGATATAATATATTACATATGAGTAATTTGGCCTTCCGTATTTGACTTAAATATTCAGCTAAACATATATCTTTACTGCTCGAAGAGTAGTTGAAATGGGTAAATATATAGCATTTAACACTTTAAACAAAATTATTTCTAATTAAATGTAATACTTTAAGTAGATAGTAAGCATAATTCAAATACAATATCAAATGTAAAACTTTTTTTTTAACTAAATGAAGTAACTCTTAGACTGAAATTGTATGAATAATATAAAATTCTAATTAATTAATGAATTAATATTACTGTAGTACTCTAGGTGGCAACCTGAGACTCTAATTTGGCAAAGCTGTTATTAAGCTCCCATGGGGGAAAAAAATGTTTACTCAAAACATATGCAAAAAAATACATGCACAACATGGCGTTATACAGTATGCAGACTGAAAATACAAAAGAAACAAAACTAGGTGACATGCATTTATACTTTCGACGAGTTTACTCTTGTTTACTTCAGCATTTACAGTGTTTTACATCTTAAAAAGTATTACATTTATATACATATATATATATATAGATATTTCAAAGAAATATCTATAATGACACGAAAAGCACAAGTGAGTTTATTGTCATTTTCCTTTTCAGAGAGAGTCAGAGTCAACATTTAAGAAACGTTATTTACAACAACCTAAAAGCACAATGGTAGAGACTTAAATATGAACCCCCTGCTCACCCTCCAGGGATCCTCTGTGCAGTTTCATCCTAATAAAACGGGAATTCTAACACAGAATTGAGCAATGCTTGTACTTGAATGGAGCAGAAGAGAGAATGACTAAACGAGGTGCTAAAAGGTCAGTTTCTTCACTCATCCCTGAAGCTTTAAAGTCCCAAACTTCCTTCCACATGGATAATGAAGCGCTAAATAATTGTTCCCCTGTGAACCTCTGAGGCAGAGCGAATTTAATAATTACCATGCTCCAGGTCTCCCTCAGGTTCTCTTTGTGTACTTAGCAACAAGAGCCTGGGAATATATATTAATTACCGTAAACAGCGTTCAGGTGAACAGCATGGCCGGTTCATTAGGCCTATGAATCGCTTTCATAACAGAGGAGGTTTGCTCTGTGATAATGTGATGTCACATTCACGGCTGAGTGAGTTGATGTGATGTGTTTGTCAGGCATGATGTGATGTTGATGTGTTCTATCTATGCTTTATAAAGGTCAGCTGTCTGACTATTGATTCCTTGTTCAATACAGGGTTTCAGTGGTATAATCAATATGACCCTGAGGTGATGTCAGCGGAGGCATCCGGTGCCAGACAGTCATGTCAGGTTTAACAGAAGCGAAAACATGTCATTTTATGTAATGCTATTATGATAAAAAATTAAACCAACCCTTTTTAAACATGCCTAGAGATAGATATCGGTCCACAGCTTTACGAACAGCCATAAATGTAGCCATTACCGTAGTAAAGCAACTTCCCTTTGTGTGTGTTTGGGTGGGAGGGAGAGATAGTATACATTTACAGACTTAATCCTGTTACTTTTTGACTCCTTGTTCTATACCCTAGAACATGTGCATTTACGTTTGCATTTAAATTCTTTTGCAAGTCAATTCATAACTGTAACACAGATTGTAAACAAAGAAAAAGACCAATATTCACATTATATATCCATAAAATCTCCCTGTAGGTTTTGTAATAAGACAGGCTGCATATTTTTAGCTGTTGACACAGGCTGGCCTGTGTCCTTGCTCCACAATCCGTGCCCACGGAAGGGGGTGTGAAAGTGAGGGGGTGACATCGACGCCGCTTTACCGATCCTACTATAAAAAAGGTCAAGCTCATGAATATTAAACAAGTCGCGTGATTGGACGCTCTCAAAGATACGTCAGCGCAATTCAATTAATATTCATATAGCGAGCCGTCGCCATAGTACGATTGGTCATTTTCGTTTGTAGCGTTGAGAAGTTTGATTCATTTAAGCGAATCGGTTCGCTCGAAATGGTCGCTTCAGCGAGTCGATTCAAACGAGTCAACGGTGAGAACCGCAGCGCTTTAAAAAGTCGCACGCGTGACATTAAACGTCCTGCTATTTTTTTTGTTTGTTCTTTTTTGTAAAAACATAGTATGCATTTACAACTGTTTGTTATGTGATATTTTAACATAAGATTTTCCTAAATACTGCTATTAAGTAATTCATATGCTTTCGATTGCGAATTATAAATAGCGTTTGTCCATACTTACGCCACATATGTAACCTATATGCCGACTCAAAATAAAAAAAAAACCGAATGATTCGCGAAAGCTTTAAGAATCGGTTCGTACGAATCGTTAGAAAGATTCGACTCAAAACAACAATTCCTCCGCGAATCGGACATCACGTTCGTTTGCATTTAGAAAGTGAGCTCTCCGGGATATCTCCGTATATACACACCGACTCCCTGAAAAGTCCGGTTTGTCAGGTCTGGTTTATCAGGACGGCGGAACAAGCTGTTCCAGTATCACCTTCTTTCATCCATGAAACGGGTAGTCGCGTGATTATTAATGACTTTTGGTGGGAAAAGCCTTCGGATCGAGCGCACGGTGGATTTTCATGTGTCTCACGGGTGATTTTCTGATTGATCTTTGGCACACTTTACGTCCTCGAAGGAGCCTCAGATTGGAGCGTGCTGTGGATACGTTACGGATAAACGCAGCTGCATTTCTGTGAGATACGGACAGACCAAAGAAAGATGCACGCTTTCATCACTGAACCTCTGCGAAAATCTTAATTTGCACGTCTTGGGGTAATTCCAGTAGCGGAAATGTAAGGATATATACCATTTCTAAGCATAACAGAAGGCAGCGGCGTTGTATTATGAGATGCATTTCCATGTTTCACACAGCACCGGAGCGCAACATGTATTTCCTGCGTGAATCCCGGTCGCACCGTTAATGCACAGGATGCGTTTTAACGGACTCTATCAGGCCAAGATACGCTCTCCGATCACGATCGCGTCTGGTTTCTCGATTTAAGCCGCCGTTCGGCTTTTTAATTCAGCTTATCACGGGGTGTCATGCTGATCTGGGGCGAAACATCTCGTTCAATGGTCGCCTCGCTTCCTTCCTGGGTCCTGATGTTCTTCATCCATGCGAGGATTCACCATGGAAACCCACAGTGAGCGCTGGTGGACGCCGAGACTGGATCCTGCATTGGAAACAGAGAGGCTGGCGGATGTGTAAACAGCTCTTTTTGTCGCCTTCATGTCAACTTGCTGAGACTTGTCTTCCCAGATCTCAGAAAAACAGAGGCGTGTAGCTGGGGGCAATTGTTCGGGAAGCACATCCCAAGTGCTCCAGGCACTGGCGGGGGCCGATGCCGCAAACATGCATGCAAGATCTGATTCGGTGTCTAAACATGCCAGGCATGACAATCAGATGGCCGCTTTAGATCTGATCTCAAGTTTGGACATTGGCGTACACATTCCCAGGCATTGTTTTTCCAGCATCCAATGCATTAAAACCCAAACGGAGTGTTAGGGTGTATTCACACCAGAAAGTCTGGTATTTCACTTGCTTTGAACCGGACCAAATGCAATGGTGATTTTATTTGTTCGGTGCAGTTCGCTTTAACGCTGCACTTTTTGCAAGTGAGTCAGAAATACCAAACCAAACCGCACATGTGCTAAGGTCATCTGTTCAGTGGTTCATCCATTCAGCCATACCAGAGTCAGTTTGGAAGCAGACCACCTCTTCTGCTGGGTAACGAACTTGAGCAAAGACAATAGAAGGCAAGCCTGCAACCTTCAGCCAAAAAAGCAACAGCGGCTCATGATAAGGCTGTCTATAGGAAAAGGAGACCAGAAGCTGTTTTTTTTAATGCATGTCAATGAAGAAGAGGCCAAGTAAACAGGAAGTGGCTCGTTTAATAAACTGAAAGCCTATCGGGTTATCTTCAACATGTTTTACATTAAATAGTACTTTTGGATTTTTTAAGTTTACCAAAATGAAAATGCAGTTTTGTAAAAGAAGTCACTAACTTTTTGCCACAGCTTACGGCACTTCTCATCCACTCCTATTGCATCCGTTAACTCGGTGACGTCAAGGCTGCAATGTGATTGGTTATTAAGAACCACGTGATCCAAGTTAGCTGTTGCGCTTTCTCCAACTGTAAGTAATACAGACCCTCCCATCTCCCTTCAGTAAGACTCAGTCGAACCAAACAAGACGGGTGTGAACACACCCTTTGTTTTTATAGCATCTTGTACAACCCAGCAGGCCAGAATGCCTCGGAACCGGGCGTTTTCGGAGCCCGAGTACTCTGCGGAGTATTCGGCGGACTGCTCGGTCACGCTGCCCTCGGACCCGGGGCAGGCTGTGGGACGCACCCACGAGGTGACGGTGCGCAGCTCCGGCTGCTGCCTGTGTCTGCCGCGGTTCATGCGCCTGACCTTCGCGCCGGACTCTCTGGAGAACCTCTACCAAACCTACTTCCGCCGGCAGAGGCACGAGACCCTGCTGGTGCTGGTGGTGTTTGCGGCCCTGTTCGACTGCTACGTCATCGTGATGTGCACTGTACTCTACACGGGCGATAAGCTGGCGTCGGTGGTTGTGGCGTCGGTGGGGCTGGTGGCGGACGTCCTGCTGTACCTGCTGTGCCGCTTCGGTCTGCTCCCGGACCGCGTGACCCGCCGCTTGGTGCCCTACGCCCTGTGGGTCCTCATAGCGGCCCAGATCTTCTGTTACCTAGGACTGAACTTCGCTCGTTTCCATCAGCCCAGTGACACGGTGGGCTGGCAGGCGTTTTTTAGCTTTTCCTTCTTCTTGACGCTGCCACTGCGGCTGACCCCTATAGTGCTGATCACGGCCGTGTCCTGCGGTGTGCACACACTCGTCCTGGGTGTCACCATCGCCCAGCAGCAGCAGGAGGACATCCAGGGGGCGGCTCTGGGAAGACAGGTGAGAAAAATGACGCCAGCAGTTTGGAGAAGTAATGATGGATCTTGAGAGATTTTAACTATCATAAGGTTCTTTATTGCCATCTGCGGTTCTGTGAAGAACCTTTAAAATCTCTGTGTAACATTTCCAGTCCACAACAGGTCCAAAAGAACCATTGTTTGGTTCCCTAAAGAACCTTTCATTGATCACTCTCTTAAAAATAAATGTTCCAGAAGAAGGTTTTCACAGAACCGTTTTTCTTACTGCGATGGACATTTTAATAATCTAAAGAACCTTTTTTGGAATGAAAAGGCCCAGTGGATGGTTTTGGAACCACTAGTGCCAATAAAGAACCTTTAATTTTAAGAGTGCAGTTTTACAAGAACCATGTTTTATTTACTAATCAACATTTTATTAATCTAAAGAACCTTTTTCCACTAAAAAGAGGCTTTTCTGGAATGAAGCCATTCCACAAATGTTAAAGGTTCTTCATGGAACCATCGATGCCAGTAAAGAGCCTTTATTTTTAGAACTGCATTGGAAAATGTTTCTTTAGATTCTTCAAATATTTTTCACACTTAGAAAAGGACCACTGAACGGTGCTTTTAGTAACCAAATATGGTTCCTCTAGTGCCCCTTTTAAAGCCTTTTTTTAAATGATGTGTTTTAAATGATCTTCTAACAGTTCCTCCTGATGTTTCTGATCAAAGTCAGCTTCAAATGGTGTTAGAACCTGAGAATGTGAGATTCAATAGCAATATTTTCTGTCATCAAACAAGCACATGCTTTGTGTTTTAAAGGCTGCATGAAGATTTGACTCTCTTTAGTATATACCTTTCATTTTTTTGTTTCTAAGGAAGAGAAAGAACCTCTCAGTTGATGGCTGTGCGAGTGGAAAATGTTGTATGCTAGAGTCGCCTCTGTCTCCTCTTGACAACAAAATTGTTCTGTATTGCATTTTAAGAAAAGACCGTTCTGGTGCAAAAGATTATCAACAGACGCAGATCATTATATCATTCCAGGGATTTAGGCTTGCGTGAAGGGGCTCCTTACTAATACATAGAAATGACTCTAAACCTCCGAACCAAAAGGCCATCAAGTGCATGTTAAGGTATTTTCAAGACCATTTTGCATAGTTTTAAACCAGAAGTTGTTAGAACAGTTGCTTTGCCATGACAATAATGTGACAATGCAGGAAATATGGACATCTTTGTTTTTGGGATGAAATATGACTGGACATGAGTTCCTCATCTAATACATCATAAATAGTACGCTGATATTTGTTTCAGTGGCTGCAGTCATAAAATGGTGACGGGGCCAGAAGGGCCGGCAGGTGGGTGTCCAGTCGAGGTGCTTCGCTCGTCTTACTCAGCAAGACAATGTTTTTGGTACAAACTGCTGCCCCAAGAGGCATAGCACAGAAAGCAGTTATTTCAGACACATTACAAAGCAAGAACCATGGTGTCCATCTCATGAAACCTGTGAAGTTCAGGCTGCTTCAGCCCCAAAATCAAAACCTTCACAATTTATTTATTTATTCATTTATTTATTTATTGCACCATGACACTGCCTTTTTTGTGCTGATTTTTGTAATGTTATTAAAAAACTAATTTTAGTATTTTCACAGTATTACATGGAATAATTACAATATTTAATGATTACTAATTGTGTTTTCAAGGTTTTATAAACAGTGGGTACGGAAAGTATTCAGACCCCTTTTCTGTGTTATATTGCAGCCATTTGCTAAAATCATTTAAGTTCATTTTATTTGTTCTCATTAATGTACACATAGCAGATTTATTTATTTATTACAGATTTATTAAAAAAGAAAAAATGAAATATCTTATGGTCCTAAGTATTCAGACCCTTTGCTGTGACAATTCATATATTTAACTCAGGTGCTGTCCATTTCTTCTGATCATCCTTGAGATGGTTCTACACCTTCATTTGAGGCCAGC
>JAUMHQ010000076.1:3048898-3060918 GCA_032361165.1 Enteromius paludinosus | reverse complement strand
ATTAGGGGTGTAACGGTTTACAAAAATCACGGTTCGGTTCTATACTGTTATGATCTGCTGGATGTGCCAGTCCAGATTGGATGGCACTCCAGCCCCTATGTACTGTGACTGTGTTTTTCCATTCCATGTATGAACTGTCACCTCATGTGTCTCCATGGTAACTAATATGTTCTCCGCCTGCCTCATGTGTCTCCATGGTAACTAATATGTTCTCCTCCCCTCTGTCTCGTTAGTCCTGTGTATAAATACTTCAGCTCACCAGTCATTCCCCGCTGACCGTTGATCGCTATACGTGACTCGTCCCGTCTTTGTAAGCGTTTCCCCTCTGTTTAGTTCATTGTTTGTTCATTGACGCTACTGACCTCGCTTGCTATCTGGATTACGATCTTCTCCCCAGGATTCTGTTCTTAGATCGCACGACCTCCCGCCTGTCTTTGGATTTGTCTCTGCCTTGCCTCCTCCATTGTTAAACTTAATAAATACCCTGCAAATGGACTCAACTGCCTCTGCCCTAATTGGTGACAGATACAACACAGTAGTGTCACGGTTTAGTACATTTTCGATACAACAAAAAATAAAAAATAAAAAGAGAATTTCTATAATTTTTCTTCACATTTTTATTTATTAAAACTAACGTAAAAGTATGATCTTGTTTTTTTTGTTTGTTTTTTTTTTTACTTTGAACAACAATGGAGCTATACTTCACATATCTTCTGGGGTTTCTTAGCAGCAAATAAAACAAAACCTCCTTTATAACCAAAACCAAATGCTCCTTATAAAGAATGAAATGTAATATTGTAGTAGTTATAAACTAATAGAAAGAAAATAACTATTGTGTTTTTAAACGGAACTCCATTTCAATCAATTCTTAAGGTTTCTGTTTTTTATGTTCAGAGAGATGAAAGTGTCCACATTTACTTCAGACAGCACAGATCGTGTCTTTAACACATGGGCCGCTGTTGTGCTTCAGCGAAAGAAGGTCACAATCGTTCTGTTCTTTGCTAGGAGTGCTCATTAACATTTTGCATTTTATTAAAATCCGCAGCAATAAATGTACCGATGACTGTGACCCATCGGTTATTTTGCCCTGTTCGAATGTGTTGGAAATGCCTACATGAATGCCACAGGGGTAGTTTGTAATGTGCGTGTTTTTAGTTTTTGTCTGTTTGGGGGTGTAAGGGGCAGTCAGCACGTTGCCTGTCCCGTCGTTTGCGCTGCCTTGTTGAGCGTAGCTGTAACATTTGGTGCGTGCGGTGATGCAGGACAGCAGGCAGAGAGGCAAGGACAAAGGAACTCCGAATGACTAGACATTTCATAGACAAAATTAAACATGGCAAAACACGACTCACACATCACACTAGGTTACGCTAAGACCAGATACAAGAACTAAAAAACACAGGGAAATACACAAGAACTGATGAGGAGAAGTGAGGGCAGCTGGATAAACACAGGTGTACGAAATGAACAAATGAGAACATAATTACAGGGAGAAACCAAATCAAGACAGGACAGGACTAAACCAAAAGTACAAAGGACGGGGGAGACCAGGACAGAACAGACACAAAACATGACATTACACCCCCCTCCCGGAAAGGCGCACCTGCTCCGTTGGCAACCAGGATGCAGGAACATACCCTGTTCAGGGCGGATCATGTGCCTTGACAGGCCACATAGGCAAGATAGTCTTTAGGGGGCACAGGATCGGGTGCCTTCACACGGCTCTGGCAGTGACAGCGTGGCAGGCTCTGGCAGTGGCAGCGGTAGCTGGGCCGGCTCTGGCAGCGGCAGCGGGGCAGGCTCTGGCAGTGACAGCGGTAGCTGGGCCGGCTTTGGCAGCGGGGCAGACTCTGGCAGTGGCAGCGCGGCAGGCTCTGGCTCTGGCACGGGCAGTGGCAGCGGTAGTGGCTCCTCGGCCGCCATCTTGATTGCCAGCTCAAAGATTTCCCTGATCCTCCTTGCTTCCTCCCATGAGGTGATCGGCAGCAGCACTGGTAAGGTGGAAGCTCCACTAATCAATCCGGGCCGCAGAAGCGAACCCGGAACCACATCCTGTGGATTGGTGTGGGGAGGAGATCTGGGCGGCGGACCTAGCCAAAGGGAGAGATGGACCAGGGTCCGCGAAGATCTGCGCGTTCTTAGGGGCGAACGCCATCTTCTAGTTAGATCCGGTCTTCTGTAACATTTGGTGCATGCGGTGATGCAGGACAGCAGGCAGAGAGGCAAGGACAAAGGAACTCCGAATGACTAGACATTTAATAGACAAAATTAAACATGGCAAAACACGACTCACACATCACACTAGGTTACGCTAAGACCGGATACAAGAACTAAAAAACACAGGGCTTAAATACAACTGATGAGGAGAAGTGAGGGCAGCTGGATAAACACAGGTGTACGAAATGAACAAATGAGAACATAATTACAGGGAGAAACCAAATCAAGACAGGACAGGACTAAACCAAAAGTACAAAGGACGGGGGAGACCAGGACAGAACAGACACAAAACATGACATTGCACCCCCCTCTCGGAAAGGCGCACCTGCGCCGTTGGCAACATCACAGGGGAGGGGGATCTGGGCACTCTGGAGGCAGGACCAGGATGCAGGAACATACATGCCTCCAGGGTGGATCAGGTGCCTTGACAGGCCACACAGGCAAGATAGTCTTTAGGGGGCATAGGATCGGGTGCCTTCACAGGCCATGGTAGCACGGGCACCAGCCGTGGTAGTCCTACAAAAATCCATACACAAAACCCCTTACTGGATGCGCAGCCGACTCTGGAGGGCGCACTGGATGCGCGGCCGACTCTGGAGGGCGCACTGGATGCGCGCAGCCTACTCTGGAGGTTCGGCCCACGACAGGACCTCTTCCACCATTGGCTCTGGCGGGTCGTGCCACGACAGCAGGTCCTCTTCCACCATTGGCTCTGGCGGCTCGGGCCACGACAGCAGGTCCTCTTCCACCATTGGCTCTGGCGGGTCGGACCACGGTGGCAGATCCTCCTCCACTATTGGCTCTGGTAGTGGCAACGGCAGCGGCAGTGGCAGGCTCTGGCAGCGGTAGCGTGGCAGGCTCTGGCAGTGGCAGCGGCAGTTGGGCCGGTTCTGGCAGCGGCAGTGGGGCAGACTCTGGCAGTGGCAGTGGCAGTGTGGCAGGCTCTGGCAGTGGCAGTGTGACAGGCTCTGGCAGTGGCAGCGGCAGTGGCAGTGGTAGCTGGGCCGGTTCTGGCAGCGGTAGCTGGGCCGGTTCTGGCAGCGGTAGCGTTGCAGGCTCTGGCAGTGGCAGCGGTAGCTGGGCCGTCTCTGGTAGCGGCAGCGGGGCAGACTTTGGTAGTGGCAGCGGCAGCGGGGCAGACTCTGGCACGGGCAGTGGCAGCGGTAGCGGCTCCTCGGCCGCCATCTTGATTGCCAGCTCAAAGATTTCCCTGATCCTCCTTGCTTCCTCCCATGAGGTGATCGGCGGCGGCATTGGTAAGGCGGAAGCTCCACTTATCAGTCCGGGCCGCAGAAGCGAACCCGGAACCACGTCCTGTGGATCGTTGTGGCGAGGATGATTTAGGATGATTATTTAGACTTTTCACAGCTTGACATGCTTAGTTTCTATTTACCTGCATTATATGGTCAAGAAAATCCAGGATGTATATGTATTGTTATTTTTTATTTTTGTTTTCCATAAAAGAAAAAACCTCGAATGGGTTTGGAATAACATGAAGTTAGGGCAATAATAATGACTTGTTTTTTAATAATTGTAGTTCAGTTATTATAAATAATTTTTAATAAGTTTGGGGTTGCTAAGATTTGCATTTATTTGCTCAGAAATTGGAAGTAAAATAGCATGGATATATTGTAAAGTATCATTTATTTTTGTGATCAAAGCCGAGTTGTCTGCATCATTAAACCAGTCGTCAGGGTCACATGATCCTTCAAATCATTATATTATGTTGAAACAGTTGCGCTAGCCAATATCTTTGTGGAAACTGTCAAACATTTTCTTTTTCAGGGATCTTTCACTTCTGCTAAATTTAATGCATGCTAATTGGGGGAAAATATATGCTAATTAATTTTTTTACGAAAACCGTGTCCTGTAAGTTCTCACCTCTCTTTCTGCCGGCGTCGCTCAGGTGGAGAAGCTGGCTCGTACGCTGTTCCTGTGGAAGATCGAAGTGCATGAGCAGAAGGAGAAGGTGTATGAGATGCGGCGCTGGAACGAGGCTCTGGTCACTAACATGCTTCCGGAGCACGTCGCCCGGCATTTCCTGGGTTCCAAGAAGAGGGATGAGGTGAGAGCTCCAGCCTGTCTGTCTCGGACTGCGTGTTTTGCACCAGTTCTGTCAAACTCAATACACTTTCCCTTGCACCCGTCCCAGGAGCTCTACAGCCAGTCCTACGACGAGATCGGAGTCATGTTCGCCTCCATCCCAAACTTCTCTGATTTCTATACAGAGGAAAGCATCAACAACGGCGGCATTGAGTGTCTGAGGTTCCTCAATGAAATCATTTCTGACTTTGATAGCGTAAGTACTGGTTCCACTTTATATCAGGTGGCCTTGACAATAAAGTACTTACATTTAAATTAATCATTCGATACAATGCACTTATTGTGTACGTACATGTTTTTACATTCTACTTCTATTCTTAAAAATACCTTTATGTAGTTAGATCTGTAATTACATGTATAATTACACTGTTGACCATCCCTTACACCTTAACCACCCATCCCACCTCAGGATGGGTAACATTTAGTTTGACCCTGTTTGCTTTAGCTTTTAGACGAGCCGCAGTTTCGCTGTATAACCAAGATCAAGACTATCGGCAGCACCTACATGGCAGCATCGGGAGTCACTTCAGACAACAACACTAACGGTTATGCTTGTATGAAGGTAAAGGAGGCGCATGTGAGTCAAATACATCCATCCAGTCCCAATAAAATGGGAGTAAAGGAAATATTTTTGTCCTTCCCAACAGAAAGAAGAGATCTCAGACCGGGAACGGTGGCAGCACTTGGCGGATCTTGCAGATTTTGCCCTGGCCATGAAAGTCACGCTGATGAACATCAACTACCAGTCCTTCAATAACTTCATGCTCCGCATCGGTTAGTGGCCGCATCGTCCAGCTGTGTGTGTGAACCACGCAATGATGACGCCTCACGTTGTGTTGTGTGTTTTCTCTACAGGGTTAAACAAAGGGGGCGTTTTGGCTGGTGTCATTGGAGCCCGTAAACCTCATTTTGACATCTGGGGAAACACTGTGAATGTCGCCAGTCGCATGGAGTCCACGGGAGTGATGGGAAACATCCAGGTGAGGACTTTCACATTGTTTTAGTGATTCCTTCTGGAAACACCATTCCTAAATTTAGTTATTATATAGCTATTTAGGCAGTCCTATAAACATTTTTTGCTTGAAATCTACACCTGTAAAGTGCATGTTAGAAGAGTTAGCCAGAGCATGGTTATAAACCGCCTTTTTCAAGACATGTACACAAAGTGACCCTAGTGGCCAAGTGACAATGAAAAGCAAGTTTTAGGCCTCATTACAGCTAAACAGACTGTGCTTCCCCAGGTGGTGGAGGACTGCTACTGCATCCTGAAGGACTACGGCTTCCGCTTCGTCAGGAGAGGACCCATATTCGTCAAGGGGAAAGGAGAGCTGCTCACCTATTTCCTAAAGGGACGTGAAAAGCAAGGCTCCTTCATCAACGGCTCTTTTGTCACCCTGCCGCACCAAGTGGTGGACAGCTCCTGACCGACACGCGCGCACACACACTGTCCTACACAAACTCTTGCTCGCGCACACCTCACCTCATACCTCTTCTGCCGAGTACATGTGCTCCAGTAATTAGTACTTTCAAACGTGTTTTCTCTATTTATTAGGCTGAGGGAAGAAATGTTGGCGGGGAAACGAGAGAGACTTTCTGTTTATAAGAGACAAGTACTATATAATATACATTTTGGAAGTGTGCACAGAAATGAATGAATGAAATCAAACAAGCTGAATGATTTTATGAGGTCGCTGAAGAGACGTACAGGTGGTGTTTAAACTGAATCCGAAGAACTCTACTGTATATTACACACTGCGCTGCTCAAAGGAAATTACCTATTTTTATTCTTCTTTCATTTAAAATGCTTTCATTATTTAATCCTTTATTTAAAGATTGCCCTGAAAGTCCCTGATATATCTGAATGTTGTTTGCCGTTGAAAGGCTACTCCGAATGCCTCTGCAGGAAAGCATACTGACTGCCTTTGCCTCTTATGAAAGTGTGTGTGTGTGTTCATGCATTTCTAAAGTCTATAGTCACCTTTTCTTTATTTGTTTTACTTTCAACTTTTAATCATGGACATTAATGGGGTTTTTAAAGTCAGAGACCACATTAAATCATGGGTTTTAACCCTGAAAAACAAGCGTACAGTTCTAGTATTTTAAAATGTATGAAATGCATAAAAAATAAGAGTGTTTACAGAGGGCAAAAGTTTACACCCCCTTTACACCCACCTAATTAAGAGGGATTGTACAACATGTGTGCTGAAATTAGTACTGACCTCAATAAGATATTTCATATACAAGATGTTTACATATAGTCCACTAGGGGAAATGGTTGAATTTATAAAAATGGCCCCCTTCAGAAGTTTACGTCCCCTTGATTATTAATGCTGTGTTGTTACCTAAATTAATCACAGCTGTGGTTTTTTTATTGTTTTGTTTTGTTTAGTGATAGCTGTTCACGATTGCCCTCTATGTCCTGAACAGTACAACTTTCTTCGGGAAAACCCTTCAGGTACCACAAGTTCTTCGGTTGATTATGATTTTGAGATCCATGTTTTCACACAGTTTTCACAACTGAGGGACTCATGTACAACTATTACATAATGCTCACTGATGCTCCAGAAGAAAAGAAAAACATGCATTAAGAGCTGGGGGGGGGGGGTGAAAACTTTTGAACAGAATGAACTTTTTTTTTTTTTATTCCTATTTTGCCTAAATAGTATATTTTTAAGTATAGTACTGCTCATCAGAGGCTACAAAGGGTAGCCTGATCTTTCTGTGATCTTCAAATTTAAAAAAATCTGATTCTTATGGAGGGGCGTGTAAACTTTTGAGCCCAACTATAAATGTCCAAAAACAAATTATTATACTGTCAATGTAATCAGTTATAAAAAAAATAATGTACTAATATCTAAAAGTAAAACCTGAAGCACTTTCATTGATGGTCTCAGGCTTTTGGACCCCATTTTACGTTCTAGTGTTCCTCACGTGCCAAATATAAGCCACTATAAGTGCGTCAGTGTGTGGTACTCCGAGGATGCAGGTACAGCAGAGGCGTATGAGTATCACTGTGAATGGGTTCATTGTGCGTGTCATTCATGGGCAGTATTGCAGGGATGAACATTTCTTAGTTCAGAATATATACCCCACGGTGTCTTTCCTCAAGGATTAGATGAATGTGCAATAGTTTATTCTTTTACGGCATTCTGCTCTCCGGTACAGTTTTCAAAAGAGCCCTCCTCTCCCAGCAAGTCATATTTTTATATTATGATGTAAAGTTGTAGTTAAAGAGTATTGTACAAGAGACAGGATGCTAGGCTGGATCGGTGTGTCTTATAAACTGGCCAGACACTTCATTTATTACCAGTGTCAGAGGTCTTATTCTCTGTCGGTAAGCAGAAATGCGTTTGATTTTGACTTTCAGATGTTGAAATGGTTTATGAAGGCATGACATTGTGGCCAGTCTCTGTGGTTTGATGCAGGATTTTGCTAAAATTTGATATTTTTGAATTATCCTTAGATATGGAATAAAATGGCACTTTGAATGATCTGTTACCAAACGCTGTCTGAGTTTGATTATTTTAAATGTTTCAAATGTCAATGTTTCATTTTAAAATGGTTTTGAATTTTAGATTTTTCACCAAATACCAAAGATACTCCAATTATTGCTACGCCATTAAAAGTTTGGTAATGTGGTATTACAACACTGTCATCCACAAAATAATTAAAGCAACATATACATTTCTGCTGTTTTAAGGAAACAGATATTAAACAATTGACAGCTGCTTGGGCTCCAGTGATATCATCATTTAAACCAGCCTAAGATGTTTTGCTGGTCAGGAGTTTTATGCACTTGTTCTGGGAGACCAGCAGAATCATAAAAGAAGAAGCTTTTAAAATCTGTTTTTTCCCTCTCCTGTCCCTAGAAACATCTGCGTTTACAGTGTGTTCACAACACCTCACAAACAATGTAAGATCCAGACCAACAGCCTTTTGAAAGTGTATAGAGAGAGAGAGAAACAGGTGTTAAGGTAACACTTTATTTTAAGAACCAGTTCTCACTATTAACCAGCACATTATTAGCATATTGACTGTTTATTAAAGCACATAATAATCCCTACGTGACCATATTTTTGATCTCTTCTCTTAGTTTTACACCATAGCCGAACGTAACAACCACCTTAATAACTTTTAATAAGCAGCAAATTAGGAGTTTGAGGAAAAAGTCGTAGTGTGTATGCAGGGTGAATTAGACCTTAAAGTCTGACCAATATCTGTAAATACTTTACACAGTATATTCGCAGTTTCTGACAATAGAGAAAAAGTATTCAATACAATTAGAAAATGTTTGTTGGTTGGCTGAAGTCATCCTTTATTTCTATAGTGCTTTATACAAATTGTCAAAGCAGCTTCACAGTGATAAACAATTAAGGAAACTGAGGTAATTTACAGTCAGTTCAGTACTGGTTCACTTCAGATCAGCAAAAGTTTGCATCATCCAGCTTTATTTAGCAGGTCTAGTTCTCACTTTTATTTTTGGTAAAGACGCATAGCCCTGATTTTGTCTCAGTGGTTACCATTTACTTTTCCCCCCGTATTGTGACGTTTGGTTAACTGACAGACTGACATAAAACCATATGAAAACATATGGAACTGAAAAAATAAGAAGAGTCCCAGGTTTCCACTTTAGAAATCTGGTCATGAAGTCTTTCTTTAGAATCCCTTCCCCCTTAGGGCAAAGGCCATGTCAGGTATAACACATCTATACCACTTACAAAAACGGCCATGACTATAGATTTGTAGACACAACTTAATTGTTTAATATTTTTGATGATGTGCCACATATAAACATTGGTAGGGCTATTTACCATGTTATTATCACGGTATCATTATTCATTGGACACAAAAGTTTTCTGTAAGTTAGTTGCTGAAATATAGGACAACTTGACCAACTAAGACCAGCCTAGAGTAGGCTGGATGACCGGCTAAAACCAGCCAACCAGCTTAGGCTGGTTTTAGCAGGTGTACAATACCCAGGTATTGTCAAGCTAGTCGTAACACCACTTCATGGCGTTAATAATTCAGAAAGTGCCAGTATTAGTATCTGACAGCATCAGTAGACTACTTTCTGTTATAGACTGTACAACAAAGACTTGAAGCCAGCACTTTTCTTCAGCGTGGCTTTATGATTCTAGAGAGTTCAAGGTTGTTGCGGCGCTTCCGGTGACGTCATTGCGCACCGACCGACGTCCATAATGGACTTGCAGCTGTTCTCTGACAAACAATAACAAGAGCAGCGAACGAGCGAGCGAGCGAGCGGTAGCTTCCGTGTCTGTAATCGCGCTGATTTCGAGCCTGTGAGGCGTCTCGACTCGGACATCGCCGGCGAGGAAACTCTGGCCTCCGCTGCCTCCTCCTCCGACTCGGAAACCGGCGGAGCTTCGCCGCCCCCGCGGAAGAAAAGCCGAGGCTCGGCGGCGGAGGGAGCAGGAGAGAGCGGGGCGTCTGCTGCCGGGATCACGGGCCTCTCTGCGGCGTCTCTCCCAACCCCCCACCAGCGCTCGGCCATCCGTCTCAATAACAGCTCGCAGTCGCGGAGATCCGCCGCTGTAAACGCCTTTTATAACATGCAGGCCAACGGGACCGGAGGACAGGAGCCGGAGCCGGAGCTGTCCTGCAGGAACGGAGAGTCCTCGTCCTCCGCCGCGGGAGCGGTGCACTCCAACGGGCTGCTGTCCTCCGCGAATAACGGGCTGCCGTCCACCGAGAGCCCGGCGTCAGACACCAGCACGAAGAAGAAGAAACGACTGTCCCAGAGCGACGAGGACGTGATCCGGCTCATAGGACAACATCTCCACGGGCTGGGACTGAAGTAAGTGGCGCTCAGCCCCGATCATCGGGTTATTATTGGATCGGTCAGGCGAGATGAAGCCATGATGCTGTCAGCGCGGCTCTCCTGACCGTGTTTGGGGTTTCACCTTGCTGTCACTTCTGCTTTTGTTATGTGTCACCGATGTTTTAATGTTTTAAGATCGTGGCACTGGTGTTTTGTCTTTCAACGACGGTTCTTGTAACGTGTCGTTGTTTTCTCCAGCATTGTCGGTGGTGTTTGTTATGCTGTCAGTAGTGTTTCTGTACCAAGTCAGTGGTGTTATTGTTGTTTCGCAACGGCGTCGGTAGTTTTTCGTCGGTATTGATCGTGATATTACTATTTTGTAACATGTCACTGGATTTTTTGACGGTGTCAGTGCTGTTGTTGTTGTTTTCATGGCAGTCAGTGGTGTTTTTGTGCTTTCCTGAAGGTGTCAGTGGATCTTTGGTTAAGATTTAAGATGTTTTTATAGTATGTCAGTAGTGTTTTTGTGTTGTCATGATGCTGTCAGTAGTGTTTTTGTCACATAACAGTGTCAGTGATGCTATTGTGCTTTATTTTTTCATTTCATTGATGTGATTGTGTCAGTAGTGGTTTTGCACTAAGTCAGTTATGTTACTGTTTTGTAATGACCCTGTCAGTAATGTTGTAGTTATTTTCTTGGCTGTTAGTGGTGTTCTTGTACAGTGGCCGTGCTGGTGTTGTGCTCTCCAGATGATTTCAGTGCATTTGTTTTAGATTTCAGGGCTGTTATTGTGTCTTCTTGGTAGTGTTTTTGTGGTAATGTTTTGTTAAGTTTTTATTGTAGTGGTGTTTTTTCGCTTTCATGATGATGTCAGCAGTGTTTTTGGCACAAGTCAGTGGTGTTTTCTAGTGACTGCGGTGGCTGTTTCTTTAAATTAACAGGCAGTATATAATATAAAGGTAAGTTTATGTGACAACTACACTACCAGTCAAAAGATTTGAACAGTAAGATTTTTAAAACATGTTTCTTCTGCTTAATTTAATCCAAAATACAGTCAAAGCAGGACATATTGTGAAATACAGCATAATTTAATGTTGTTACAGAACTCAAAGAGTTAACAAGTCCTGTAGGACAATCATACAACAAAAAGACCAAGAAGAAGTCTTTTAATAAAATCTGATTTTAAAAGTTTAGACGCACATAAAAACACGTCTCGTTTATTAGTTTACTAGTTCAGTTATTATGTTGAGAAGGTTAAATGGCTTTCTTGCGTAAACTGTCCTGTTCTCTTTTGGTGTAGGCAAGCAGGTGAATTGGTGCTCCTCACAGTTAGTGAGCTGAGTAGGAGTAGTGTTCCTTTGTAGGAAATGACACGCTCAGGAGTTTATATGTTAATTATTGTGTTCATGAATCAAACACTGACTTCTTGTTGCTAGGAGACTGGAACTATGTCTGTTTGTGTGTGTGTGTGTGTGTGTGTGTGTGTGTGTGCGCTCGCAGAAGTATAAAACTCTGAATCAGTTCTTTAATCCTGAGGCTGTCATGTGAAATTCACTTCACTATATTCACAAACACCTTTCTTTGTTTCAGTCAAACTGTGGACCTGTTGATGCAGGAATCTGGCTGCAGACTTGAGCATCCTGCTGCTACCAAGTTCAGGAATCATGTGATGGAGGGCGAGTGGGAAAAGGTGAGTCTTAAGATTGTGGCATGCAGATGAGAGACAACTGGAATGTTTGGCTAATTCTCGACATGCCGGAATCAAATAAAAGTTATTAAAATGCAGTAACACCGATGGCCTCAGAGTTTATATACCATGATACTAAGTTACTGACATACAGTGGGTAGGGAAAGTATTCAGACCCCCTTAAATTTTTCACTCTTTGTTGTATTGCAGCCATTTGCTAAAATCAAGTTAATTTT
>JAUMHQ010000076.1:3033835-3048798 GCA_032361165.1 Enteromius paludinosus | reverse complement strand
ATTTCAGTTTTTCTTTTTTAATAAATCTGCAAAAATGTCAACAATTCTGTGTTTTTCTGTCAATATGGGTTGCTGTGTGTACACTGAGGATAAAAATTAGCTGAAATGATTTTAGCAAATGGCTGCAATATAACAATATAAGCCTAATAGCCATTGTTATGATGACAACCTTTATTCGTCTCACACATGATGCACTTTTTGATGATGCATCTGCAACTGTCTTATAATTTAACAACAGGATAGTGAATGCAATAAGAATGGTTTTCCAACAACAACTAAATTATTAAAGCAATATCACCAAAAAATGAAAATTTACCGAGTAATATATCCTCACCCTCAAGCCATCCAAGATGTGGATGAGTTTGTTTCTTCATCAGATTTGGAGAAATCTAGCACTGCATCAGTGTCTCACCAACGGATGCTCTGCAGTGAATGGGTGCCGTCGGAATGAGGGTCCAAATAGCTGATAAAAGAATCACAGACTCCAGTCCATCAGTTATTGTCTTGAGAAGTGAAAAGTTACTATCCCATTAAAACAGTCCCGTGAACAGCTAGTCGGATTACACTTTATGGGTGTTTTTAAACTTTGCCCTTTTTGTGTGTGTAATGGTCATTTGGGTCACAACAACCCAAACATGCAGCAGATAAGGGTTTGTCCGCTAGTGAAAGCTCAGTTAATCTGTCCGTGGTTTCTAACAGGCGGAGAGCGACCTCAACGAGCTGAAAGCACTGATGCATTCACCCAGCGCTGTGGTGGTAAGAGTCCAGACAAGTCCTCTGAACATCATCTCCCTCCATCCTCTGTGTGACCTTCCTGACTGTTTCTCTCCTGTTGCTCAGCGGATGAAGTTCCTGCTCCTGCAGCAGAAGTATCTGGAGTATCTGGAGGACGGGAAGGTTCTAGAGGCACTGCAGGTGCTCCGAGCTGAACTCACTCCACTGAAGTACAACACTGAACGCATCCACGTCCTCAGCGGGTATCACACTTTACTTCTATTTCGGGTGCATCATTTCCTCGTTTGTTTAAATGACTTATTCATAGATGTCCTGTCATACGAAAGCAACTTTGCTCTGACCTTTGAAAGAAATAGTGCCTGCGTGCTGCCAAACCTGTTACAGGAGGAACAATGTTCAAAACATCAACATTGGGTGCTTTTCAGAGCCCTCCATGAGATTGGGTACGGGTAGAAGTATAAATAATGTTGTTGTTTTTGTTTGGTGTCGTTACATTTTGTTTTAAGGTGGGGTTATTGTTACAGTTTAATAAGCACTGAGTAAAGTACTTTCTGTGTGGTTAGGAGTAGGGTTTGGTTTAGGGTTAGTTTCCTGTAATTATGCCTCATTTTCTGTAATTACTAAAGACGTTTATGTAACATAAGAGTCAAACAGTAAGATTAGTTTTTGTTTTTTAAAGATGTCTACTCTGCTCACGCAGCCTGCATGTATTTAATCACCAATACAGCCGAAATATTTTTACTGTAACTGCTTTCTCATTGAATTTAAATCATTTTAATATGCTGATTTGCTGTTAAAGGAACATCTATTATTATTATTAGGAGAACATTATGCATTATGGTTTGACCGCTCAGAGCCAGCATACTGTTTTGGGAGAGTGGGACATTTTAATTTATTAAGGATGCATTCAATTGATAAAGTGACGATAAAGACGTTATAATGTTACAAAAGTTTTCATTTCAGATAAGTGCTGTTCTTCTGAACTTTGTATTCATTATATATTATATTAATTTTCAACATAATAATAGTGTTTTTCTGAGCAGCACAAATAACATGATGAAATATATTCAAATAGAAAAGGGTTATTTTTTTCTTCTCATGAATGCAGGTTTGGTGAGCAGAAGACACTATTCAGAAACTATTAGCTGGTGGTGTACATCATCCTAAAAGCAGCAAAGAGCTGTTTCTCATTTCACGTTTAGAAAGAGCGTTCACACAACACAAAATCAAAGTGATATCAAACCCATAGCTGAGGTCCCGCTCTGCTTCTGCTCTGTGTCTCGTGGATGTAGGTGATGGTATAGCAGAAAAATCTGTTGAGAAAGGTGTTGACTTTAAAGACCCAGCAGCAAAAATGGATTGAAAACCTCATTTTGACTGATTTTTGATGTCAGTCAAGGGTTGTTATCGCTAACAACAAACTAAAACCACACGAAAACAGCATTATTTCAAATTCAACCAACTGTAACTGTAATAATTGTAAAAGTTATTTTATACTTGGTCTTATTTCAGATAGTTGTCAAAGCAAACTTTTCTCGTTTCTCATTTTTACAAATATAAATAAAATAAACACAAACTTAATATAAACATGTATTTCGAAAGCACACGCATAAGAAGAGTACAAAACATTTATATACACACTGTAAATCCCACAGTTCTGACTCCTTTCCTCACAATTGTGATCGGTGAACTTGCAATTAGATTTCTCCTTCTGTGGTAAAAAGCTCACAATTCAGACATTTTTTATTCAGGTTTGCGAGACTTACAGGCTCAATCCCAATTCTACCCACTTTCCCCCACCCCTCTGTTTGGTGCGTTCACGTGTAGGGGTGTCTCAATTCCCCTTTGATCGGAGGGGTAGGGGTAAGGGGAAGGGCTAGGTAGCCCTTAAAATGAAGATCTTTCAGTACCTCACTTCAAACGAGGGGCTAAGAGAAATTTCCAACATGGCGGCTCACTCGAGCAAGCAGACCCATAAATGTAAGTAATCTTTGATAAGGATTTTTATGACAATTTTTCACTATATGTATATTACCATCGGTCTTGTGTGTGTGTTTACAGTGATGTTCTGTATAGAAACATTAAAAATATTTAACCTTTCCACTTTCTTTCAAGGGGCAAAGGGGTAGAAAATAGAATTGGGATTGGGCCAAACTTGCGATTGTGAGATCTGTCAAATGCCAGAATTGTGACGAAGTCACAATTACTTCCTAATTATTTTTAATTGTGTTTCCATTTGTTTTAGTTTAAGTTTTAGTATGACATCACAATACCACTTTTGCTTTTCTACTTCAAGAATAAACCGGTCCATTGTATAATCGACATTTGAGGCTTGAAACTATAATAAAAGCAATAAAGCTTTTTCCGTTTCCGTCTTATGTTCGTGTGAAGGCATGCAGTTGCTTTAAACAACAGGATAAACATCATTTAGTGTCAATTGTGATGATCGCACTTACAATGTTAAGGGAATAATTGAGGATTATGATTTTTCGGCTCTAACTTGACTTGATGAGTGTTTGTAGTTGATCCTGATGTCTGCTGCAGGTACCTGATGTGCAGTCATCCCGATGACCTGAGAGCTAAAGCTGAGTGGGAAGGCAAAGGGACGGCCTCACGCTCCAAACTCCTCGACAAGCTGCAGAGTGAGTTCCCACACACACACACACACACACACACACGACTCCAACGGTCACAAATAAACAGGCTTTAAAGGGAAATATGAATCGATGGTCAGAATGACCAAATAATTCTCTGATTTCTTGATGAATAAATATAACTTGATTAACACACAGAGTAAAGAACATCAACATGTTTGCTAACAGGACTGAAACAAAGAGCTGAAGTAGGGTGTTGAGGTTCGTTTTAAAGGTGCCATAGAATGCATTGAGAGAATATGTTAAATTGTTCTCTGATATGTACAAAGAAGGTATGTAGCTTAGGTAAGGGGAAAAAATGCCCAGAAACGGTTTTACAGGTCCATTTACAACCCTAGAATTTGACCCTAGAATGAAACCATTCAGTATTTGCTACTAAAAAAGAAACGCGAGACATTTTCAAGCTCTTTTCGTTGTTATTTTTGAGCGGAAAGCCACAAGAACAAAACAAGCATAAAGTCTGAGTCGAGTGCTGTAACATTAAGCAGCGTTTTTCTGGAAAAGGATATTTTTATGTGCGTCAAAACGTCTGAAACACAACAAACTGCTCATATTCAAAGCTTTTGAGTTAAATAATAACATCTACATCATGTCCAAGTTAGCAAATAAAAGTGAGTTTAATATTTATGAATTACATTAAGCTGCCATGATTGCGACAAGAATATATGCTCAGAAATGATTTTCTCTCTGAGTACTATTATTATTATTATAATGTTTAAACAGTATTACTCACTTTTTCCCGTTCATTCTGTTCACTTCCTCCTCTCTTCATCCCCTCTTTTTTTTTTTTTGTACAGTTTCATGTAATTCTTTTTTTCAGCTAGGGTTCGGGTCAGTTCTATTTCAGTTCAGTCAATCCAGGAGATGAATTGAAGGGGGGGGGTAGGATGGGACTTTCACTTGATGTCCTGTGTTGGCTGAATTCAGATGAAACTGAGTCTAACCCTCCGCGGCCTGTTTGCTCCATCTCTGTGTCTGTCTCGTGTCTCTCACACAGCGTACCTGCCCCCGTCTGTGATGCTGCCGCCCCGTCGTCTGCAGACGCTCCTGAGGCAGGCCGTGGAGCTGCAGAGAGACCGCTGTCTCTACCACAACACCAAACTGGACGGAGGACTGGACAACGTGTCTCTGCTCATAGACCACGTGTGCAGCAGGTACCCTTTACCAGATTTACATTCTCAGTGCTTAATATGCATGCGAATAAGCTACTAGTTCATATTGAACAGTGCTAACTAATACTTTAGCGTTTAGGTTTTTTTTTTTTAATTGCACAGTTTTCCTTTTTGTTGTAAAAATTCATTTTTTTTATTTTTAGTTTATTTTAATACTTGATGTTAACTAAACAGTAATGAGTAGTGCTTTGGGTGACTAGCTTAAATAATTAAAGATGCATGCAAATTAGCGTCTTGAAACGGCTCAGCTCAGAGTAAATGCCGCTCCACGTCTGCGTGAGAATGGGTTGCTAGAGCGTGCATTTGGGATCGTTTGACTAGCTTTTTAATAAGAAGCTTTTATGAACCAGTTGCCGTCAAAGGAGAAGCTTTATGGGCAGAAAACGCTTGTTTACCTTTTGAAAGCTAAGAAATCCATTTGTATATACAGGTATTGTAATGTTACAGTTACAATACACACACACACACACATATATATATATATATATAATATTGTTTTTTGTTTTACTTTTAAATATAGTTTAGAGTTACTAAAAGTTACCCCTTTTTTTACTCTCAACGTCATATTCAACTTTTATTGTTTATTATGATTTCCTATGCAGATGCGCTTCCCTACAGAATAACCATGCTATTATTTGAATGAACCTAGCAACAGTACATATGTTTGTCCTCTGATACCAAAATGAATGTGAAATCTCGCTGGTCACTTTGTGCTGGAGCAGAGCAGTGGTCATGAGATCGAGTCATTGTGTTTGTCAGCACTGTGTGATGTAGGCTCTGTGTCCAGGAAACAGTTCCCCTGCTACACCCAGCAGATCCTGACTGAGCACTGCAATGAAGTCTGGTTCTGTAAATTCTCCAACGACGGCACCAAACTGGCCTCTGGGTCCAAAGACACAACAGTCATCATATGGCAGGTTGACCCCGTGAGTGACCTTTGTCTCATAACCAGCGCTGGATAGATTACTGACCGACTGTAGTCACTTCCTGAGTCCACAAATTGTAGTCGATAATGTAATCCATTACATCCCACATATGAGTTTATATCTTCAGACTTTTATGAACAACATGAACACACAACTCGTTAAACACTTACAATTCTTCAATTAAACATTTGAATATGCAGGGGTCTGGGAGTTTAATTAAAAACTAATAATTAATCGAATTGAACCATAAAAATGTAAAACTAAATTAAAAAGCCACTTAATTTGTTACTTAGTTAGTGCTGTCAAATGATTAATCCTGATGAATCGCATACAAAATGTTTACATTATATATGTGTGTGTGCTGTGTATGTTTATTATGTATATATACACGACACACGCACGTATATATTTAAATAAAATTATTTAAAATAATTTAAATGTGTAAATATTTTCTAAATACATACTGTATGTGTGTGTATTTATATAATCCATAATAAATATACATAGTACACACACACATTATGTAGACAAAAACTTATTTTGCATGCAATTAATTGTGAATAATCGTTTGACGGCACTGTATTTAATATAACCTTGAAATCTTTAAAAGAAGAATCAATAAACTATGATTAATTTCTTGTTTTTGTGTGAATATGTAGTCATGTAATCAGTAAAAAAGTACTAAATAAATAAATGTAATTTATAGTGCTGTCAAAAAGGTTGTGTATATATATGTACAGTATATGTATAAATGATGTATGAATGTGTAAATATAAATACAAACAAGGTTATACGCTTAAAATATTTATATTATGTGAATATAAATGTATGCATGGAAATATTTTCTACTGCGTGTGTGTATTTATACACCGTATACACACACATATTATGTAAATCATGATTAATCATTTGACAGCGTTAGTAACCTATAAAACGTATCGTTCCTAACAGTGCCTCTTAGCTGTCATTAACTGACTGCTTCTCATCTCATCGCTACGGTTGCACGATATGGTCATTTTTCATATCTTTTATTCATGGGTGGGGGTAAGAGAGAGAGCTAATGTGAAATGCACGTCCCTGGGACAACATTTTGATGCAAAAATGTAGTCTTGATCATATCTCTACACCCAAAACCCATGAGTACTGCCTTAAATTTCTCTCATGGATGGGGTTTTGGTCTCTTAGTTGGGGACACCTGATTTCCAGTGGTAACCGTAAAGTTTAATTCTCGTCATTATACATTACCATCACTCTTCTTCTGTTTGATAATGTTCAGTGCTTTGCTACAAACTGTATTGTTAAAAGCGCTATAGAAATAAAAGTGACTTGACTTTAAATCATGTTTAATGATAGGTGAATGACGCTGATGTACGAGCACCGAACACTGACTGTAAGCCTAAACTTCACCTAAACTGTTTCCTCAATTCTGATTGGTTAATCACAATGTTGTCCCAGGGTCATCTTGCACTTGGCAAAATCAGGTTAGCGGAGCTGAAATAGCCGGGCAATTTGATAATGGTACCCAATAATAATAGGCCTAATAATAATAATAGTTTTATGCATTAATAGGAGAATGAGCCCAATATCGTCTTGACTACCGACAAAGACATCTGGTATCGTCGATATTTCCGACCGTTCAGATTGGGAAACCCAGATTAGATGTAATCAGTCTTCTGATGGTCTGGGTGTTTTGACAGGATTCTCACCAGCTCAAGCAGCTGAAGACTCTGGAGGGTCATGCCTATGGGGTTTCCTATCTGGCCTGGAGCCCCGATGACACGTATCTGATAGCATGCGGCCCAGACGACTGCTCCGAGCTCTGGCTGTGGAACGTGCAGGTGAGGGTCTCGGCCGCTCAGATTGCTTCCAGTGGCTCGTCTCTCGTTTAACCGCCCGCTCTGCTCCTCCAGACAGGAGAACTGAGAACCAAGATGAGCCAGTCCCATGAGGACAGCCTGACCAGTGTGGCCTGGAATCCAGACGGCAAGCGTTTCGTTACCGGAGGTCAGAGAGGCCAGTTCTACCAGTGTGTAAGTGCTGCTGTACGGTTACAGTGCTCTCGCATTTAATTGGGGGATTCTCGTTAGCGAGTGCGCGGGTCATATTCCAGCCTGGCATCAGCAGGAAACTGTAGGAAATCATATTGAATTCAAGTATTTGCCTAACTGGATACACAGTGCAAACATGATGAATATTTATGCTTTTCACATTAAAGTCAAGAGAATTTGTGCTATATATATATATTTGTGTTGTCAAACGATTATGCGCATCCAAAATAAGTTTTTGTGTAAATAATGAATAAAATATACATGTAAATATTTTCCAAAAAAATAACGTTTGTGTGTTTTTATATTTTTATATAAATATATATATATATATATAATAAACACGGTACACTTAAAAAAAACTTTTATTTTGGAAGCGAATAATCAGGATAAATCATTTGACAGCCCTAAAATATTGTATATTTATATATTATTCTTTTTATTACATGTGTCTTGTCTTGTCACCATCATTCTGTTGCACTGCAGAGCTTTGTCACAAAAACTAATTCCTCGTATGTATAAACATACCTGGCAATAAAGCCCATTCTGATTCTGAAAAATGCTGTTCAGAATTTTGCCCCACCGAGGCTGCATTTAATGAATCAAAACTACAGTAAAAATAGTAATATTGTGAAATATTATTACAAATTAAAATAAAATGTTTTCTATTCGAATATATTGTGAAATGTAATTTCTTTTCTGTGATCAAAGCTGAATTTTCAGCATCATTACTCCAGTCTTCAGTGTCACATTATCCCTCAGAAATCATCATAATATACTGATTTGCTGCTCAACAAACATTATCATTATTATCAGTGTTTTGCTGCTTCATAATATATATATAAATGTATATTTTCAGGATTCTTTTTTTATTTATAAATAGATGATGAGTGTCTTTACTGTCACTTTTGATCAATTGAATGCATCCTTGCTGAATAAACGTATTTCTTTATTTAAGTTACCCGCACCAAACGTGAATGTGTGTATATTTTTGCAGTGAACTATGAGATTGACCCGTTGAGAGTTCTGGTGCATGTTAAGGTGAATGGTGACGTGTTGATATTATTGGTCAGGATCTGGACGGAAACCTGCTGGACTCCTGGGAGGGGGTCCGTGTTCAGTGTCTGTGGTGTCTGAGCGACGGCAGGACGGTGCTGGCCTCTGACACACACCAGCGCATACGTAGATACAACTTTGAAGATCTGACGGACAGGAACATGTATGTGGACCGTGTCTATCACTCATACATCCTGATGTGACTTTCGTTGGTATTCGTTAAGAGTTAGTTTGGTGGTTGTCTCTCACAGAGTTCAAGAGGACCATCCCATAATGTCCTTCACCGTGTCAAAGAACGGGAGATTAGCTCTGTTAAATGTGGCAACTCAGGTGAGTAGGAAAACACGGCTTTTATCTCAAGTGTCTCTTAAAGGAACGGTTCACTCAAAAATCATTTCCTCCGCCTCGAGTGTTTTCTTTGTTCTGCTGAACACAAAGGAAGATATTTTGAAGAAAGTTTGTAACCAGGCTCTTTTGGGTCACCATTGACTTCCATAGTAGGAAAACTAGTCCGCGGTGACCCAGGAAAATATCTTTCTTTGTGTTCGACAGAACGAAGAAAGCCCTACAGATTTGGAACTACTCGAGGGGGAGGAAATGATGACATCATTTTGAGTGAACTATTCCTTTAATGTGGAGCTGTTTTGTACTGATGCTTCTCTTACATTAATTTGTTATGAACCGTTTGAGATTATGGTGCGACTCTAAAGTATAGAACAAAAAGTATCACACAAAAAACACTCAAAACAAGCTTTTTTATTCAGGAAGCAGTTCCATATAACTGACCACACAACTGTTAATAATTTGTTACAATAATGCAAATCTGAAAATATGTGTAATGAATGAAATACAGTATAGTCATGAGCACAGAGTTGTGTTACTAATGTCCTGCGAAATAAAATACAAATGTTTTAATAAATTGCAGAATGACTTTTACTTGTTTTTTAATCATTACTCAAATTAAATGAATTCGGTTTGGCAGTGTACACTGTTTTTTTTAATATCTGATGATGTAATCAGCTCAGAATGTTCAGCTGTGGTCCGTTAATTACAATAATTAAGAACATGGCATGAACATACAAAAAAATAAATAAAACAGATGAAAAACTTGTATTTATTTACCATATTATCTAAAAATGTCCTCATACGAATGCCTATTTTTCCATTCAGTCTCATTAAAGTCAATATATACCATTTGAACACAAACCTATTGAAAAGATTTCGTTTGTGAATGCTACACTTGAACTAAAAACTAAAACTTGAATACAAAGTTGCACATGTATATACAAATCATATTTTATAGTCCATGTTTAATTTCATGCAACTAACACTCAACGAAACCTTGATCCTAACCCTACAGCGCTCGTTCTTAGTACTGATGTTTGACTTCTCACTCACACGGTTAAAGTGATTTATCTTCAGCGCTGTGTGTTGTGTGTGTGCAGGGAGTTCATCTGTGGGACCTGCAGGACCGAGTATTAGTCAGGAAGTACCAGGGTGTGACTCAGGGCTTCTACACCATCCACTCCTGCTTTGGCGGCTACAACGAAGACTTTATCGCCAGTGGCAGTGAAGGTAAGAAGGGCGGGGTCTCAGTGGAACGGACCGAGCTCGTCCAGCAGAGATCTGACGGGGTTTGTGTTCTCTCTAGACCACAAAGTTTACATCTGGCACAAACGCAGCGAGCTGCCCATAGCGGAGCTGACGGGTCACACGCGCACGGTCAACTGCGTGAGCTGGAACCCTGCTCTGCCGGGCCTGATGGCCAGCGCCTCCGACGACGGCACCGTGAGGGTCTGGGGCCCCGCACCCTTCCTGGACTCCCAGGAGGCCGAGGGGCTTACCGGTATGAACCCCCTCCTCAGACAATGCCGCAATCACTTTGCTAAACATATTCAGCTGGTAAACCATGAAACAAATTCCAACAGTACTGCTTAAATGCGTTTTAGAGTGTGTTACCTGGCTGTTTTCATTACGAACTTCCAATATGGAATAGTTTTTTGTGTTTTAACCCTTTGAACTGAAGCAGCTAGTAAAAAAAACACACTCTTGACACAAAATAGATGCCGAATCTGAACCGCGTGATTCATACAGTCTCCTAGCTTTTGGAGTTCGTCCAGAAATTGTATCCTGAATTGCTTTTTTTGAATGGCTTTTGTTGGTAATGCAGCTGTGGTTTTGGTCTCCATCTCTGTTTCTGTTCTCTTGTAGAGTGCTATAGCATGGACAGTTGATGTTGACTCCGGAGCAGATGTCCACTTGGGAAAATATACAGTGAGACACACTATAGACTTTGTGAATGAAGAACGAGAAATGAAGTACGTCTAACGGCAGACGGATGTTTTTTCCTGGCGGTTTCACATCCCCTCCCGCTGCGCAGCGGAAACACATGAAGCCGGCGGCTGCCCTTCACCATCTGACTTCACATCCGTGTGGCGGCACCACACGCACACGCTACACGCCTCGCCGAGGACACGCCCCTCCTCGACTCAAGCTCCTCCCCCTCTTCCTTACACTGCATCCTGAGTGGACGACTGCCTCCTGAAGCCACACCCACCCACACACACGCGGACAAACATCGCTCAGATCGTTATTTATTACGGCTTTAATTTATTATTGTGAATGAATCAAAGCCTCAGGCTTGCTTTGTGTTCTGTACAATATTCACCCAGCAAGGGGCCGGAAAAAAAAAAGAAGTGCAAACTCTCGCACGTGTCAGAGAGAGAACAAATCATATCTTTATTTTTCAGCATGAACTACTTCTTTTAGCCACCTCGTATGCTTGAAAGTGAGTGTCTTCACCAGCAGATATAAGATATTGTTTTCGTTTCCCTCCCGGCAATTTTAAACGACTGAATCTACAGGCATTTTTTTTAAACCGATTGATATTCGTTTCGATTCGAGAAGTCCAATCATAACCCGCCGTTTTCATTGCTTGTGGTACTTTATTCTGAGAGTGGGAAGTGATGGATTGTTATTGTTTAGTCACGGGACGTAAGATTTATGAAGAAAGACAAACCTGGTTGATTTTTGGTCATGGGGTTGATGACAAGCTAAGCTAGGCTCGCAGCATGCTAATGACACGCCAATGAGCCGACGTCACGTTCCACATGTAGATATGGGCCTTCAGCGTGCGTACTTTGCCTTCGTTGGGTGTTTGTGACATGCTTGAGGTCATTTTTGCAGTGAATGTTGAGGCTCGGTGATTTTGTCACGGTAAGTACATCAGAACGGACTCCCAAATGTGCAGTTTCACCATGTTGGTCTGTTTTTTTTTTGTTTTTTTTTCCTCCTCCCGGTCTCGTTTCTCCTCATATTATCCTGTCTTGACTTTTTATGTTTTTTTGTTTTGTTTTTTTATGCTTTTCAGATATGTATATGATTACTCATCAGCTTTTCTTAGTTTTATTGGCTTTTATTTTGGGTTGATTTATTCGTTTTGCTTTTCCCCTTGTATTATCGTATAACGATGTCTTGGCAAGTGGCCTCTTAAATGCTTTTTCTATTGGTGAATTTCTTATACTTTCGTACCATATGACGCATTAGTACACACAGGTGTACCCGTAATGATTTAGGTATTCAGAGTGTCATGACTCACCTACTATGATTTATTCTGTAATTATGTGCTCTTCATATACATATATATGAAGAATCTATAAATATATATATATATATATATATAAATATATATATATATTTACAAATATGTGTGTGTATTTCTTGCCATGTATCCTCCCTTACAAATGTTAACCGTTTCTCACCTGCATCAGGTTAACTCCTTGTACAGGTTATTTGCTCCCTGACCAGCCGAACCTGTTCCGTTAGCGAGGAGTGAAGCATACAAACGAAAAGACAAAACAGGTGCATGCAGAAACACCCTCACACATATGCGAGATCTCACCGAATTGTGGTGTTGTATGTTCTGGTTTATGCAACTGAACTTTCCTTTCCTTCTGAATATTTGTGTTTCATTTCAGTCTTAGTTTGACTTTCTTGTGCTCTGAGGCGGTGTAACAGGCGGGGTGACGGTAACGGTAGCGCCCTGGTGGAGGTCTGGGCTACGACTAAGTTTATTGCAGTCAGGTTCTGAGGATCTGTTTTGCATTTCAGTGTGTTTATTATTCTAAGTGATTGTACTATTATGTAATGTTCTGTAGGAGAGGTGTTATGTATACATACTTTCAATAAAGCATTCAGGGTTTTAAACTATGCGGAGTAGTCCCTCGCTTTTGTTAGATGAATGGAATCCATCCTGAAGACACCAAATACCAACCTGTTAGATGAACTGGAATGGCTATGACTTTGCTTTTGATATAGACCTGGAAATAATCATTCCTTTTAAATGCCACCATTTAGAAATTGTCTCGATGACTACCATAACATCAAGTTTTTGGCTTGTGACGTCAGTTACAACCGTTATCTCCGCCTACTCTTTCAGGCTTCTGATTGGCCAACATGGCTGTACGGTTAAATTCTATAAACACCTGTTGGTTCGGCATGCTCTTTACAATGCTTCATGGCATGCGTTTGCATTTTCAGTTACAGTATTTCTCTGTAATACTGAAGCCTGATTGAATCACGTTTGTGCAGCTGCATGCGGTGGAGCCAACTGCCCATTGAAAGTTGGCTCTGAATGCATTTCATGAGGATCTTTCTTTACTCCCTGGTTCAGTCTGCTCAGCACATGCACATTATTCAGTGAATAAAAAGCTGTATTGTGCGTAGGCTACCATCCCTTGATAGTTTGTACGCTACCAATATCAGACATGGTACCCCTTTAGGTCTGGCAGTAAGGCTGCCAACTGATGCGCCAGTGCTGCTCTGGGCTTGACCAGGAGTCGATCGCTGGTCTGCCCTTGCACAGAGCTCCCTAACCTGTGTTGGAGGTGTCTGTCGTGACTACCTTCCTACAGGAGACCAGCCTTGAATCCCTTCCTGTCTGGTACAGATAAGGGGCTTTCCAAGGGGCCAGGGCTTTGACATAGCTGTGAGTTCTTGAGGTGTCCCAAGTGTGGGACAAGCAGGCACGCTACCATCTGTCTTGGGTAGGGGAAGAGGACCACGTTGACTTCTTCATAAAGGTTCGTACCTGAAACTGAATCACGATACTGGTAATCCACCAATTTAAATGCAATTTGAAACAGAAATGGTCTGCAATGAGGGGCTATCTTGATAGAAAAGTATGCTTCTGTCGGATCCACAGACAAAAAAAACAATTTTTGAGGGGATTTGTTTTGAGGTTAACATCCTGAACTGCTGCTTCATTCTTGCTTGGAGCGAAGAAGGTCCTTTCTCTCTTTGAAACTAGGAAGTAGCAGCTGTAAAACCCTGACTCACTGTGAGCTTTGGAATCATTTCCGTCCCACTCTTTGCCAGCAGACTCTCTACGTTGGATTGGAGAATGCAAGCTCCGCTCCCCCAGACCGAAGTTTGAAACATGCCCCTGAAGCAAGGTCTGTGAGTAAATTTGAGTGAGTGGCCTCATTCGATTGTTTCCAAGACCCTCGTTGATGCACCTGGATAGCCACCCTCAAGCAGTACAGTAAATCAGAAATCGTGAATGTAAGTGTTGGAGGAAGCCTGCGTGGCTCCTGCCTCACATCATGTGATGTTCGCACTAACACCAATTCCGTCCGTGTTTTGACTCGTGTATTGTATACCCTCGTATTGTCCCGTATTTTCATTTTCGGAAGTTGCCAAGCCTTCACCTGAAATGGCTTCCCAAGCGCATGAGGTCCCCTGGAGACTTAAAGAAGCAGCTTGACTTGAAGCAGGGTTCTTTATCTCCGTGGCAGCTTTTCTTTAGAGCAGGTGTGTTCCTCAGCCCTACAGAGTTCAGCTCCAACTTTAATCAAGCAGACCTGATCCAGCGGATCACATCCTTCAGGCTTATTAAAAAAAAAAATCCATGGTATGTGTGTTGGAGCTAAACTCTGCAGGACTGTGGCAGCTTCTCATACCTCTTATCCTCAGCACCACCAAAGGAGGTGAGGGTGGCCGATGCTGAAGAGTTGACACAGGCTGAGTAGGAGGAAGGTTTCTTCTAAACCTGCTGCAGATGCAGAATCCATTGGTCAAGTAGGCTGCACGCAGGCTCCTCCAGAGACGACCACTCCAATGAGCTTGGTACGAGTTTGGTCTCCAGACCTGGTCTGGCATCACCTGGTTTACTCTGTGGCAGGGGGCAGAATCCTCTGGAGTTCTTCCTGTCCTCCACATGAAGAGCTGCCAATGACACAGTGTCCTCCTCAGAACTCCTAAAGTGACCAAACCGCTCGCCTTTGAGGGAAAGAGTAATCGCCACAGCCATATCACCCTGCAGCCCAAGCCTGGTTGCCCACTGAAGCTAAGCAGGGTTGAGCCTGGTCAGTACCT
>JAUMHQ010000076.1:2955316-2965540 GCA_032361165.1 Enteromius paludinosus | reverse complement strand
GTAATGCCTTACACTACTAGTTACTGAAAAAAGTAATATTATTACAGTTACTTTGTAACGCGTTACACCCAACACTGGTTACATAAGCATACAGTAACATGTTATAAAACACCCAGTACGTCTTATGTAAAACATCCACATAAACGATGGGTATTATTTTGTTATGCATGATATGCTTTCTAACTCCAATTGACTTTGTATTTATTGTATGAATCACCAAGGGACACGGTTTCAGTTAAATATCTTCTTTACAATTCTACTGAAGAAAAACGTCACCTACATCTTGGATGCTCAGAGAAAAGGAGCAGGACATTTCTGGGTGAACGATACCTTTATTTTAATTTGTTCCCTTGGACAATGTGTGTGGTGCTTGTCTAGTCTAGGCTGTTCTGTGCACTTTACATTTGTACTACATACTTCGAGTTAGGAGTTGATCGGAGTGACTCTAGCCTTAAGCATGATCAGTAATTATAGTGGCGATTAAGCAAACACAACCTTCTCTCAAACATATCGCTATCTCTGTGTATTTGAGTTTTTTTGAGTGATCAGGATGTTTTTATGCAGAGTATTCAGCACAGGATGTTCTCCGGGAAAGTGGCAAAGGGAAAGTGTTTGCCCTTCAACTTAAAAGCCTGTGTTTCAGAACAGTCTGCCTGTAATTTGTGCGTGTGCGTGAAGGGATTGGCCTCTGAATTTGGCGTGACGAGTGAACGATTATTACAGGCTTGAACCATCTGGGGCTAAAATCTTCTTCGCATGACTCTCTTTTGAGGACTTGGGCAAAAGTGTGTCTCTACTTGCCCTCATGCATCTGTCATTGGTATAAATGAGTACGTTTATGCTACCTTCTAAGCGCTCTTGTTTTGACAAAAATCCAAGGCAGCATCCCTTGGTGAAGACACTCCCAGAATCCATTAAAAAAAGGTGGCAGATGGGAAATGGTTAGTATGGTGTCAATAAAATAAGATAATTTGTTAATATGTCTGTTTACTAAAACATTCTTGAGCTCATATTGTGTTAAGCACATGAAAGTATTGTGTTGTTAACTACTGAAGCAGTTTTCACCACAAATTCTTGAGTTTGCATGTTTTTGTAATCTTAACCATGAATGTGTGTGCTTTTCGTCAGTGTGAATAAAAAAAAAAAAAAGAATTGCAAGACATCAGAAGAAAACAAACGTCTGAATTGTGAGATAAACTCAAAACTTTGAGACTGCAAGATGTACAAAGAAAGTCAGAGTTGTGGGATAAAATGTCAAGCAGATCCATAGGAGCTTTCATGTCTTTAGCTTGACCTCATTGTTAGCATATGCTCTCATTGGCTGGTTCTGCATTCTGACGATTTTATGAAGTTTCTTTTCACAACTATTGAAATCTCACCCAAGCAGAACAATGTACAACAATCTACTGTTGCCAGATATCGATTACCAAAACTAACTGAATGCAGTTGATGTCAAACTAGCTCAGTCCAATTAAGAAAGTTTATTGTTTTCACACGCTTATTTTGATTATCTGGCTACATGAGATCAAGACGTAGCTACCACAACAGGTACAAGGATGAATAGAATCAGGAAGTTAATCTCCAAATAAGGAGATGTTACCCGGTTGAAATAGTACTACCCAGAAGGCTTTGCTGCAGCCGCTCTCTGCCAGGCCTCAGACTGGCACCAGCCTGCTAGTGTTTTAGGGAATCCCCTGCTTTGTGCGGGTGGCTGAACTACTTTGGGATTCATAATAACAGGGATAATTTTCTCCCATGATGCAGTCCAGCTGCCTGGGTGCGTTTCGTTTCACCGCAGACGCATCAGAAGAGCAGCTTTAGTTTCACACAAAGCTAACAGCAGATGCAGAAGCAAGGGATCCGCCCTCTAAGGTTTTGTTTAGTCATCCCAGGATACGGCATGAGCACTTAAAAGAAAGACGCCACCATTTTCCCATATTCCACTATGTTGTTCCCTCAGACAAGCTGATAAATATCTCTCCCATCTCAGCGTGTGCACTTAATCGCTCTAGCGAGCGGCGCCACTGTGTTAGCATTTAGCTTAGCAACATTCATTCCTTAGGATCCAAACAGGGATGAATTTAATAACACTTCCACATTTTCCCTATTTAAAGACTAGTTACATGAGTAAGTATGGTGACACAAAATAAATTGTGGCGATAAAAAAGGAGTGATGATATTACTGCTATTACCATACTTACTCGCGTAACTAGTCATGTAATCATCTTCAGCCAATCAGATTCAAGCATTCAGTTGCCCTGTAGTATAAATATATTATATATTTAATTCTATGCACCATATAAAATACATTTATCACTATCTGCGCGTGCCCATCTGTTCCCATCGTTACACATTTCTGTCAATGGATTCTGGGATTGTCTTTGCTAAGAAAACCTTGTTGAAAGTTGAGCCGGTAAGAAAGCAACTCTCAACTTCCCAGTTTTATCTGACGGACAATCAAATGAGCATGAAAAAAAATCCCTAGACTTTCTGTGAAGAACTCGTTTCTAGAAAACCAACGAGTTTCATAAAATGTCAAAATTAAGTTTCATCAGTCAGACCTTTGCCTGTCTTTGGTTCAAGAAAGCAAAATGTAAACCCCCTTGTTTAATTGATTATCTTCAGTTTCTAACCTTTCAGATTTCACCAGCGGTCCCTGTTTTGTCCTCAGATCAATAATAAGGTGTGTGGGAGTGTAACTGTGCCTCGTGAAGTGGCTCAGGACGCACAGAAGGTGGAGGAACTGGTGCTGAACAGCCCACTGGGTGCCCGTCTGCTCTCCGAGCGTGTCATTAAGAAGGCCATCCTCTCGCCCAGAGCGGCCCTCATCAACTTCCTGGTGGACAACTGAAATCGTGGCTTATACTGAGAAGATACTCCACAGATATCCACAGAGCCACATCGGGAAAACTGAGCACTGAATAGGGAGCACTGAAGGGAGCACTGAAGAACATGGTGTACTCAGTTTTACAAGAAGTTCTTGTGAAGTTAAAAGTGAAAACATCTAAATAAAGAAGCTTTTAGATGATTTTGAGTTCATGAGAGATATTTTTTTTTGTACCCAGCTCCACCTCTCAGCCCTCGTCACATCAGACTCCAGGCCGGTCTGGTGGTGTTAGTGTTTTGTAGCGAGCTATTTCTGAACTCCCAGTTTTAGCCTGACATTATAACACCTCTGCTCTGACAGACCTGCACTGCCTGAAATGGAGATGTTGGAGGTCATGCTGTGCTTTCAGATAAGAGTGGGATTCCTGCTGGGTCTCATAACCAGGGTCTCGCCCTGAGCTCATCAAACACTCATTTACTGCGGCTGACTCGCTGTCCTGTATGGGGTCTTCCGTTTGGAACATCTTTAGCACGTCCACACACTGAAGAGTACACAATGGCGAACGCTGTCAAGCTAATGATTTCAAAAAATTGGATTTACTTTGAAACAATGTTCTCCCGGAAATGACTAGTAGATATCACAAATAAATCATAAATAGAGGTTGCATTTTTAAGGAGAAAGGCTGAAATATTATATTTAGCTGTATGATTTTCAGTACAACATTGCATTTTGTAGGGTGAGGTAGAAACATGAGAGATTCTTGATGCAACTCAACGCGTTAACCAATAAGAATTACTTTAAACAAACTTTTTGACTGTGTGTGAGCACTTTTACCAGTTTATGCTTTGATAAAAAGCATACTTAAAAGCCAAATATTGTAAGTTGCTTAAAGCATCTTCTAAATGAATAAATGCAAATCGAAAGCAGAAATAAAATGACATCATTAACAAAGTGTTTTTCAAGTCATTTCATATAATGCCCATGAACATTAAAAATCGCTAACTGGAGTCGCGTCAGATTTTCCTCCTAAAATTGTGACTTGAAGCAGTTTATCAAGAGAAGGAAAAGGACATGGACTCGTGCATTGGTTGGATGGAGGCAGATCTGAATTTACTTCTAATAACTTTCTTTCTTTGTTCTGTGGAAGAGGTTTTGAGAAACGTATTTTGTCTGTATGATGGTTAATGTTGACCAAAACTGGCCACAAACACAGGTGAGTAACTAAATAACGAATTTTAAAAATTGAAAAGTAATACTGTATGTATGTTCAAAATAACCTATTGCAATAAAATGGACTCATACAATTTTAGTCAACTATCTTTTAAGTTTAAGTTAATAAGCCTGAAATCTGAAACTATTTCCATTTTTAGTGAATTGTCGGGACACATGGTGTGAAACCAGTGATCTGAAGGGAAAGAATAGATCTCTCTTGTTTAAGATTACTGCTAGACAGCTTTAAGAATGCCCATCATTCCCTTTGGAAATGAGAACGGAGAGACTTGAGTCATCACATTTTAACACCAGAGTAATTTGGACGCATTTTCTCAGTCTCGGCAGCCCAACCCAATGACACCACGCTCGAGTTAGCGCCTCGCTAAATGGGTTTCGACTGTGTTGCTTCATGTGTTGAGTGTTTGACCTTCTCCAAATGCATCGGAGAATATGCTTCTCCGTACTTGAGTGAACAATAAGTTGGGAACTAGCATAAAGGAAGCCTTTCATGTCAAATGAAGTGTTATGCCTTTAGGGTATTGACGTCCTGGGACAGTTGCTGACAGTACCTCTGTTGTTTGGAAGCGTTCTTTGCCCTGTTACTCAGTAACCACACATAATTCAGTCTGAAATCGATCCCCTCTGCTGTCCCTTATGGCCTTATATAAGTGACTCACTAATAAAACACTGTAGAATAATTTCCCAGAAGTCCCACATTCCTCAAATGTGCTGACTTTAAAAGGAGGAAGGGATTTTTTTTGTGTGTCCCAGATGACATGTGACTTGATATTTTTAGAGTATTCATTTCCTGTGTATTGTGTCTTTTCTTTTTGTGTTACTGCATTCACATTAGTGGTGCGTTATATACTTCCAGCTTTTTTATCAGTTGTATTTGCTAAAGCAAGCAGCACTATTACTATTTTGAATACTTAAGGTTAAAGAGATGGAAATTCTTTCCAAAAATGAAAAGTAAGTCCCTTTACTCACCCTCATGCCATCCCAAATCTGTAAGACTTCCTTTGTTCTGTGGAAATATGAAACGAGATATTTTGAGAAATATCTCAGTACAATGAACATCAGCTGTTTGGTTACCAAGAATTATTAGTATTATACGACACTTCATACTGTTGTTTTCAAATCATGTTAAAGGGAGGTGTGTTATTTTCTAAAGAACTAGATTATTCATTATACTTGGCAAGCGAGAAAAAAATCTAAATCTAACTTACACTCATAAATAGTATCTTTAAACAAATTATTTTATGTAAAATACTTAACATGCTGCAGTATTTGTAAGTATTATAACTGATTATGCAAATGATCAGATTTCCTTGAAAATACATTTCACTTGATGGAAAGGGAAGTTCTAACTCCATATGTATTTAAATTCTCAAAAACTGAGTTTAAAATGCTAAAAGAAGTCTCTAAGTCAAGTATGAAACACTGGAACATGTTCATATGAGACGCACTACAGTATGTGAGGGTGACTAGAAATCACTGTCACAGCAATTCATGAAAAGTCATGAAGAATGTTTTGAAGAACAACTACCTGTATGTTACTGGACGTGAGAGGTGTGTGCTTATAGAGCAAAGCATTTCTGTCCCGCTTCACGCTGCAGATAGTGTTGCTTTGTAGGAATGTTTGGCTTGCGCAGCTGATCACATGAGTTGTGTTATCCATCACTTTCCTCTTTACAACATCATGGTTCGGTTTGGCTGCTGGAACTCTTTGAAACGTCTTCAGATGGGACCTGTATCAGCATAGTGCCGTTATCCCCACATTAACCACATGTTGTAGTATAATAGTTTTATATTGTGACACATTTGAATATTATGCATCGAGTTACATGATGCTTTGAAAGATCTGAAAGCTAAAGAGGGATGATTGTTGGTGAATACCTTTTGGCCTGTACACAGAGATGAATGACTCCAAGTGTGTGAATACTTTAACAGTGCTTTTAGTCATTTTTGAAGCACTGAAAAATTGGGAAACATGAATTTAAGGGACTAAACGTGAAAACAGTGTATTATATATTAACGGGTTTTATCCATTCATTCATAGCTTAAATGATCAGGCTGAATCAGACTCCTTCTTTTATGAAAACAGGCCATGTTGACTCCTCAAGTAGCCTAACCGTCCCAAATTAAACGTTGCATGTCAAATTCACTATAATGTATAAACCGAAGTGCTGGATTGCTTCCACATGTCTCGTGGTGAGCAAATTCTCTTCAGTATAAGCTACTTTAATCATGTGAAATTACAACGCAACCACACCACAGCAGAGAGTCTTTACACGTCTCTTTCAAGTAAAAGCTGTCTAAGCCCCAAAAAGACCGATCTTGGTTATTTAGCACGCGGACCCTGTTTTCCTCTTGGCGCGCTCGTGAACTGCACCGCTGGTCGCGCGCTCTCGTCGGTGTCGCGCACTACTTCATTCACAGCGGGGCTCAGTCGCTCAGTTTCTCTCCGTGAGGAGAAGAGTTCACTAAAGGATCCGTTTCAACTCACTGTGGAGTAGACTTCGTTAGAGTTTCGGCCGAGTTTCAGTCGATTGAAACCTAGAGCTGCCTCCGAAAGACACAAGAGTTCTGCTCGTTTACGTTTCTGTTTGGTCAGCTGTTAGTTTGTTTCAGAGCAGGTTCCCCTTCTTTTGTTGCTGTTACATTTATTCACTGTTTGGGAAGATGCCGAAATAGGTTTATCCGTCACGCATGGCCACTTATTTGGCGGGTCGGCTATTTCAGTGGATTTAATCTGTGTCGTGTGATGGAAACCTGAACTCTTCACTCGGCTTTTGCAGTTTTGACTGATCTTTCTGGCGGCTTTTCACAGGTGAATGCGTTTGGACAGCTGTTCCCCATCAGTTTTCCGTCTTTAATGGTTTGACTAATTTACCGCTGGAGATCCTCCGCTGACAGAAGTCGCGAAAAGCTTTCTTTCCGAGCGTTTCCATTTGCCGACATGGATAAATACGACGATTTGGGACTTGAGGCGAGTAAGTTCATCGAGGACTTGAACATGTACGAAGCATCGAAGGACGGCTTATTTCGCGTGAAGAGAGATGCGGGAAACAACCCGGATTTTGAAGAAACCAGAAAGGTTTTTGCCTCAAAGATGACCAAAATACACATGCAGAAACAGCAAGAGGAGATGGCAAAAAACAGTTTGGCAGCAAGGATCAATGGAAGTCATTCAAAAGTGACTGAAAACACATTTTGCACCAAAGACAGACCGCCGATCAGTAGTTACAGACAGGGTGGTGAAGCGGCAGCCAAACCGCCCATCATGTCTGGACCGATGGTTGGCACTGCCAGTGTGACTCCATACATACCTTATGAAGGACAAAAGCATCATTCAGCCAGCTTACCTGATGGATCCAGTAGCAGGGCTTATGAAATCAAGGAGATTGTGAATGCTCTTAACCCAATAGCAGTGCCAGCCCAATCGGCACCCTCTACCAGCCCCCCTGGCACATGGGCTTCAAGAAGCATTTACCCGTCCCAGACGCCATCATCTCCTTTCTCAAACAGTTCCTCCTCATCTAGCTCACCTGGAGCGGGTCCGAATTATTCTCAGGGATTCCCTCAGACAGGGAAGTCTCCCTCTCAGTCGCCCACAGGAACATACCGGGATGCATATCACCAGCCTCAACAGGTTAGCTCTAGTCAGCACTGCCGACCAATCTCTCCCCAGTGGCCTGTCAGTGGATCGACATATCAAAATGGGGGAGCTCATAATATTGGTACCCCTTCCCCTACCCAGGTGACCCAACCTCCATTGTCCCATGGAGGGAAGCAAGGTGAACCATCCCAACCGAAGAGCCTTGCACCCAGTAACCAGACAGTACCTGCTTCTACCCCTGTTGAGTCACCCCACGATGAGTCTTCCAGCCCTTCTCGGGCGCTCAAACTGCCATGCCAGACCCTCCATGTACAGACAGATCAGGGGCCATCTGCGGCTGAAATAAAATTAGAAGCTCTAACTGAACGCCTGGAAAAGGAGATGGACGCCCAGCCAAAGGCTGAGTACTTTGGTAAGCACAACGTGATCGCTGCCAGTGTGTTTTTCTATTTATCTTTTTCACATCTGCGATTGTGTTTAGCAGCTCGCTGATTGAAAAACCCTCTGTCTGTTTCCACTTGACCTTCACTCTATATGTATGTGTGTGGTTCTTGCCACAATGAGCCGTACATTCGATTGTATGTGAGTGTGCGAAAGAGCGATGTGGATCCTGGTGCATTTCCAGGTTTTTTCCTTTCCAGAATCTATTAATGGACCTGGCTATTTTCTAATTTTATTTCATTACATTTCAGTTACCAAAGGCACACTTCCCAGTTACTACTTTATAGTAGTTACTTTTTTATTGAGTTAGACTCTGGGAGTAAGGAAAGTTTCCTCCTTGTCATATAGTGCCCTCTGTGTATGAAACGTCCCTAAACCAACATTGTCATCCCAATAATCGTTTGCTCTGTGTGCAGTGGGCCTGCAAAATGAATCTATATTCATTCACGTTTGTCTCCACGTAAGACCTACCAATTGTCCGTGGCAGGCGATATCACAAAACCAAACACTCAAGGTATTTTATTATCTTTCATGCTGTGTGTTGAATTTAGTTTCAGTTTACATTGGTTACAAGTGTATTGACCTAAGACTAAAAGGATTTCTGCTTTAACTGCAGTTATGGAGCTCAGGAAGATAGCATATTTAAAGAGGTTCTTCACCCAAAAATGAATATTCTGTCGTTTAATTAACTCATAAAAAAGAATACTGTAAGAAAACTGTTGGAAGTCAATGGGTTTCCAGCATTCTTTTAAATATTTTCTCCTGTTTCGCAGAAGAAAGAAAGTCTTAGAGGTTCGGAATGACGTCAGAGTGAGTAAATCATAGAAGATGTTTCGTTTTTGTGTCTTACCATGATGCAAAAAGAGTGAATTTTGCCCAGTGCCTTCATAGCTTAACGCTGGTCAGTTTTCACAGTTTGCCCAGCCCGATCTCACGGCAATTTGTGCATATTTCACCAGGTGGCTAATACATGCGAAATGGTACAAATTCATGTGAATTAGCCTCCTTGTAAAATACGTGCAAATTGGTCAATACTGTGATTGCTCATAGCCTCAAATTATATATGCCATCTATCCTCAGTGAGGTCCATAAACAGCTGTAACACCGTGACGCCCAAGTAGACTACTAAAATATGTAAAGAAAACGTGGGTGGTCTCTTTGTGAGAGTCAGCACATGACAAAAGGTCACATCAGAAGGAGACGAATATCATTTGGAACCTATTAATGAGCCTATGTTCCTAAACTAGTTCAGTATGCCAGCTTTAATGGCTAACAGAAGGAGCTCTCTTGTGTTGACATCGGATGTGCTTGTCGTCACAGTTTCCTCTGTGTTCTTGAAAGTGTGGTCTCTGATGTCTATTATTATTATCCTTGTCCTAGTATTCATACGTGCGTAGGCAAAGGGAATCGGTTTCACCCATAACTGAATGGATTGTAGTTTTTACTGCCGCATGGATAAAGTGCATTGAGATATCAGTGCAGAATAGTTCTGATGTGAAGCGTGATGGTCTAGCAGTCCCTAGCTGCACTTGCCATTGAGCTCTTGTAAATCATTCAGTCTTGCTAAAGGAATTTCCTGCAGGAAAAGCACAGAGCGTGTGTGAAGTATCTTTAGTATATGTAACTGTGATTACAGAAGAGATATAGACATGGAATATAGACACAAACATTAGCATTCTTGTGCTTGAGTCTACATAGACACATAAATAGTTTCCTCTAAACATGTCTCCAGACATTTGTTGTTTACAGGGTCTGTGTAATGTGATCACTAGGGAATAGCTGGTTTAAATTTAACTAAACGAAGCACATGGAGTGTTTGCCGCGCAGCTCATATCCTTGTGACCTTTGTACTTGACAGTCACTCTCTCTTTCTGATTAACCCTAGAACATAGATTGAGTGTCACATGCTGTCTCTGGCCTTGCATGAACTGACCAAGGAGTGGATGAATGAAGTACACTGCTTTCACCGTCAACCCAATGCACTATTCTTTTTTTTCAAAGCCTTGAAAATGCTGAATGTCATACAATGTATCTTTTGGACAATAGTAGGGCTTTAAAGGTGCCATAGAATGCATTGAGAGAATATTTTAAATTGTTCTCTGATATGTACATAGAAGGTATGTAG
>JAUMHQ010000076.1:2930723-2947887 GCA_032361165.1 Enteromius paludinosus | reverse complement strand
GACTTTCTACAACTTTCTCCCATCTCCCGACTGCATCTCTGGAGCTCAGCCACAGTGATCTTTGGGTTCTTCTTCACTTCTCTCACCAAGACTCTTCTCCATAGATTGCTCAGTTTGGCCGGACAGCCAGCTCTAGGAAGGGTTCTGGTCGTCCCAAACGTCTTCTATTTAAGGATTATGGAGGCCCATGTGCTCTTAGGAACCTTAAGTACAGCAGAAATGTTTTTGTAACCTTGGCCAGATCTGTGCCTTGCCACAATTCTGTCTCTGAGCTCTTCAAAAATGTCAACAATTCTGTGTTTTTCTGTCAATATGGGGTCCTGTGTGTACATTAATGAGGAAAAAATGTACTTAAATGATTTTAGCAAATGGCTGCAATATAACAAAGAGTGAAACTTTTAAGGGGGTCTGAAAACTTTCCGTACCCACTGTATGTCTGCCGGTCCTATTTGAAGCAGTAGGTCTGGTCTGTGTTGAATGTGTTTTGTAAATGATTTAGGTTCTTGTGGTTCGGGCCTATATGTGTGTGTTCGGAGCACACAGGAAACAGCAGTGGGTCTGACTGAACTAAACTAAACAGAGCCCATGCACTGCGGTGGAGTTCAGATAAACCTTCATTCCATGCATTCATCCAGTCTTGTTTCCTCACACTTTATTTAGCTCCGCTCCGGCCCCTGGGACTGGCAGCTATTTGAAGGAAAATGAGCATTCCTGAGCTTCTCCTTTGCATGACTGCCCCTTACCCACAGCTTTGCTCTCCGCAACGGCTCTTTTGGTCTCTGTGTGTGTCCAGAGTCTCGCTCTGAGGGCAGTAAACGCGTCCGCGTGTACCTCCACCTGTTTACATGGATTACGAAACTAAAGATAGTGAGAATGCACAGCGCATAGTTGCACTGGAAAGAGCGGTTGCCCACTGGACAGGAATGCAGGGAGCATGAGTGAGGTGGGCTGACGGATCCGATGAGCAGATGGAGGAATGTCTGATGTGTTTAGTCAGCTGGAGCCAGAGAGAGAACGAGAGAAACAGGTGTTTGATCTGCTGGGTCAGAGCGAAGTACATAAATGAAAACACGAACGCTTGGCCAATGGATTGCAAGTGCATACTCCTGCTGTACATACTTACCAACACAGTAAACAAAACGGATTTCGCTTCAAGTGTAGGACTCGGTTAAATTTTTTTTTTCACTAAATTCAGATTTTTAAGTTTTAAAGTCTGTGTAAAGTCAGTATTAAGTTTGTCACACCACAGAAAAATGTGCTATTACCCACCCAGCCAAATTTTGAATGCAGAAAAAAGTATATACAAAAAGGTATCAAAATCTTTAAAAAATAAGCCGTCCAAACTTTGGGGGCGTGTCCGCTCATGGTGCTGAAACCACGCCCACTCACAGCAAAGCTGCCGCCTCTCTCAACTGTCTTCCTCAAGCAGCTTGATATAAATAAGAAGACCAAGCTCAGTTGTTTTGTCAATTATAGCAACCGCTTAATGTGATGAAGGCACAGCGAGATGGCAAACTGTACGCTGTAGTAGCTAACGGTAATGACAGCAACTCATGATTGAACGGACGAACCACTAATGCTTATGCGCTCTAGTTATTATGTGTGTGTTCGACTTGAAGCAGTGTTTGACATCAAAGTACCGCAAGAGCGATTCATATTGCATCGCATTGGTAGCTGCTTCAAATGCATCTTGTATTGTATTATATCATTGGCTATGTATTGATCTCGCATTGGCCTGAATTATGAAGATTCAAATCTTGCATTGCAAGCCCACGACTGTCAGTGAGCTCAAAACAACAGTGTCCTAGTTTTGGCATGTCACTTGCTTGCTTAATATAATTTATTCCAAATTATAATAACTGATTGAGCTGGATCAATCCTTCACGCTCTTGCTGTGTTTAGATCAGAGGGCTTCGTCAAGCAGCGAGACTTAGAAATAGCATCATAGACTACACAAACGGCCCATATAAGGGAAAGTGTGAAGGAAAACAGCGCAAAGCCCCCATAATACTTAAAATCTCAACATGCCCAGAAGAAACGCTTTAATGGACTTCAGAAAGCTGTGCAGGAAGTGGCATAGACTGCTGCACTTACTAGTGCAAGGGAAGATATGCTCTTAAAAGTATTTTGCTTTACTTTGAACATCAGATGAGTCTTTGTATGTCTTTACTGAACACAAGCTCATTGAGAGTCACTGACTCTACCACTCCCGAACTCTTTATCTCCTCTGGACGATCAAGATTTGCCTTCTTGAACCCAATTTGGCTCGTTTTGTGGCTTCTCTGTGAAGTCCCGGTGTTTGGCGGAGTGGTTTGTGCGAAGGGACAGAAGATCATTGTTCTGGAGCTGTTAGGAGGGCAGCTTTGTTCGTGACCCAGTCCAAATGCACTCGGTATCAGACCCACCAGGGATTCCCTGACATTTAAGTGCTGTACAGAGTTTTTTTCAGCTGAAATTAGATGGTGTGGTGGCTTGGTAATCCTCCAATATGTTTATAGGTTCAGCGCCCTAAAAATTGCCAGTGCATTAGATACCAAAGCAATGACATCTTTGTTCATCTGGACAATTAGTTGAATTAGTTGGTGTTAAAGGCTTAGTTGCCTTGCTCTAGTGCCAGTCCCAACCTGTAGAATTTTTTTTTGAAGAACATTAAAGAAGACATTAAAAGAATGTTGAGGTCCAAACAACATTGGACTCTTTGTTATTTTCATTGTATAGACACAAACGCACAAAAACGTTTTCATTTCGAGCCTCAGAAGAAAGAAAATCATGCAGGTTTTGAAAGGGCTGTTTGACAGCGCAACAGAAGAGAAAAGATCACAGAGATCATTACAAGTATTTTCAAGAACATTCAAGATCGCAACACGTGTATAAAGCAATTTTCATTTCATTTGAACTTGGAGAGGTTGTTTTAAAGTATGCAATCACACCATTCCTCGCATAACGTTCTTAACGAGATCATTTGCTTAAAGCACAAATAATGTGGTATGCACCAAATTAAACAGAAGTGGGTGGCTGAATTACGTGAAAAATCAGACGACTGAATTCCTGTCTGCATTGCTGGCATTTGGTGAACGTCATTGAGATTCATGTAGCTAAAGCTCTTAAGGTCCACAATTATCCATGTGCTTCACTTTCAGTAAAATATGGCCATTCATTAGGCTGATGTCCTCCCGTGAGGAAGACGCGTGGGAGGGCTTTTATTTTCTTTCTTTGGAGACACTGGATTCAGAAAGGATTTTTTTTCTTAGAAAGCCTGTGTCTCTGCAGAATAAAGCTGAAGTTAAATTAGAGAATAACGTTTAGAGCAGTTTCTCTGTACAGTCATAAATCTGTCATCACATTCCTATCATTTCCCAAAAGCACTCATTCCTTTAGCTGCCATCGTTCATAAATCTAGTTTAGCGAATCTGTATGTTTTGGAGCACATTAACTACCATAGAAACTACTGTTTAAGATTTATGTTTTTGTTGTAGCTTACGTTTTTTTTTTATGTGTGTGTGTGTATTTGAGTGCTTGCTGGATTTTGAGTCCCCTGTCAGCCTCAGACATCCTCTCATGAGTAGTGAGTGTGTGAAAAGTCTCTGTATTTACTCCCATCTCTCAGGAGAAAGATGAACTCAGTCCTGTGCTCCAAAACTCCCAGCATTCCCTGGGACTAACATCTGTTTCCTGGCAACAGACTGATCGTTGTCTGTGAGTTTTTAACCCAGAAGCATGTCTTGTCATTTTCTCACATACTGCAGACTCCAAAAATGGGCTGGACAAAATTATTAAAATTGTGAATAAATAAGATTGTTTCAAGCATGTGATGCTCCTTTAAACTCACCTGGGGCAAGTAACGGTTGTGGATAATATAGTATCACACCTGAAAGCAGATAAAAAGTTCACTTAGTCTTCGCATTGTGTGTCTGTGTGTGCCACAATATGCATGGACAACAGAATAAAGGAGTAGAGAACTGTCTGAGGATTTGAGAACCAAAATTGTGGAAAAATATCAACAATCTCAAGGTTACAAGTCCGTCTCCAGAGATCTAGATTTGCCTTTGTCTACAGTGTTTATCAAGAAGTTTGCAACCCATGGCACTGTAGCTCCATGGGCGTGGACGGAAGAAGACTCCACTGTTGACAAAGACACATAAAAAAGCAAGAGTACAGTTTGCCAAAATTCTTCTGGGAAAACGTGTTGGACAGATGAGACCAAGATAGAGCTTTTTCCAATATGAGAGACCTGGAGCAGTGTACAAAGGAAGAGTGGTTCAAAATTCCAAGTGAGAGGTGTAAGAAACGTATTGATGGTTACAGGTAGCAACCGAATATTAAGTTAAGGGTGCCAATAATTTTGTCCAGCCCAGTTTTGTGTGACATTAAGCCTTTTTTCCTCCCTTTTTTGTTTTGTTCCCATACACACTAAGGGAGTAAACATGTGTATAGCAAAACATATGTTAATGCAATACTTTTCTGTGAGAAATTCTTGATTTTCTGGAAAAAATTCATTTTGGCTTTCATGACTGTACGTCTCAGGTGCCCCCAGGATGTGTCTGTAGAGATTCAGCTCAAAATGCCCTACAGATCATTTATTATATTATTTTGAGTAGAAGCAAAAATACAGATTTTTTTTTTTGTGCATGTCTCTTTAAATACAAATGAGCAGATGTTCCCCGTCCCCTTTTCCAGAATAGAGCTGTGCCTTAACAGCAGACACTCTGCCAAAAAACATCAGATTTTATTATCATGTCTATAATGTCTGCTGAATGTGTTTTAAACCATATTGGTTTAAACTTCTGATACATGGTTTTCTGAGCGCACACATTCGAAGCACACTCAGAAAACATCTGTCCAACGGCATGTGAAAACTAAATGAAGTTCTCTTTGATTTGTGCTTAAACTGTCAAATAATACATGTTTATGTTAAAAACATATGAGGTAAACAGCTGTGAAAGAACTGGCCTGCTAATATTATCTCTGTGTCAGCAGCGTAATCTAAAGTAAATAATCAATAAATGCACTTCTCTCTGAGGCTGGGACTCTAAACAGTGTTCTGTGCTCGACGGTGGAGCTGAAAACCAGAACACTTAGCAGGGGAAAAGGGGTAGTTCACCCAAAAATCCAGTCTTTTACTCGCTTCAGACACATCCTAGGTGTATGTGACTTCCTCTTTCAGACGAATCCAATCGGAGTTACCGGAAGCAGTCCTGCTGAATGTATGCATCACTGGTGCGCCTCCTTACTTTAGCAAAGTAAAACCAGTCTCCTCTTGCCTTTTATTGAAAACCTACTACATTTTTCTTTACAAATCCTTGGTTTGTGCTTCATGACTGCCGTTTGGTTCTGTTCTCTCTACGCGCTCAGCGCTCATCACGTAACACTATGGGTCCTACATCATCCGGCATGACTGCTTCCGGTTTCCACAGACAGCAGACGTGAGAGGAAAGTGCTTTTAAGTTTGAAATATGGATATTTATCACACAAAAACGCATGGATTCGCTACAAGAGGACTTTATTCACCCTGGAGCCGTGTGAGGGATGTTTCATTACGAATACACACACGTTATTTCACCCGTTTAAACCCATTCAAAGGCTTGGAGGGGTCTGGACAATCTTTATTATAACTCTGGTTGGATTCGTCTTAAAGAAGAAGAGGAAAAGACGGGATAATTGAGTTTTAAAAGATAAAATGACTAACTAGTTTTCTAATAATCATCTACTTTTATGGAATATTTCACAAAAGGATTTTATTTTTGATTGTATAGATGCATGCTTGGTGAGCAGAAGTTACTGGCCAGAACTTTTGAACGCTTGTGTACTTGTGTGTCTTAGAGACCCACGAAAGCGTTTCTGCCAAGCAGCATTTGAAAAAATCCAGCTGAGCAACGATGGCTTCAGCATTAAAGTAAACGCTGCTGCTGCCAGCAGACTGGCTGGCCCTGTGAAGCGTGTTTAGGTTGACTGTGCTCCACTGAGCCTGGATGGCAACAGCACGAAGGCTTTCATTGAGCTTCAGCTTATAAGGGTTAACTGCACGGGCCTGAACCCCCCTCTGCAGAAAATGTGCGGAATGTTCCCCTTTCCTGTGGGACGGGGTCTGTCTGAATGGGGAGGGTTTGTCTGTCTGTCTGTTGAGGTAAAAAGCCAAAGCCAGTCCAGATCAGGACAGGAAGTCCTCACCGTGGGCTGGAAAACAGCAGCGAGTGTCTGAACTGCACATTTTGCAAAGTGCTGACACTTTCTTAATGTGTTTACTGTGTGTTCGTTGGATTCAATAAATCTTTCCCTCATGTGCTTTGAGTTTAGCCCCGGTTTTATTTTTTTAAACTTGCAAACACGTCTCATGTTCAGTTCTATCATTGGTAGGTGTTCCTCTAATGAGGTTTGCTCTGAAGGTTTAAACTAGAACAGTGAACAGATAAGATAGTGACACTGAGTGCGTTTACATCTGTGATTGTTTAAGCTGAAAGAAGTTTCAAGAAAATCCAGTCAACGCCTCATTACCCAAGAAGACTATAATAGTTTACTAAAACTAGTTCACTTTAAACCATCAAATGAACAGAAGCTTGAATGTAGTTCAATTCGATGCACTGAAACTAAACTTAAATAAAACGTAATAGAAAACATAAGGAGTTTATTTGCATAAACACATAACTTTTTATTTTCAGAATTCATGTTTTTTCATGTTTTTATTGCGTTAGCTGTATTTTTAGTTATTTTTTACCTAATCCAAATAACACAACTGTTGTTTGATTTAGATTAATGAAAAAAAAACACATATTTGATCTGTTTATATAGACTTTAGAAAAATAACTAAAATAAAAAAGAATTACTGCCCCATAGTAAATTGATGGTAAACGTCTTTGTTGTGTGTTTCCTGCAGGCCGAAAGCTCAGAGGGAAAGCCTTTTACTACGTCTGTGGGAAAGTCTTTTGTGAAGAGGACTTCCTGGTATGCTGCTTCCCCTCTTCTTTTTTATGTCTCGGCATGTCTTGAGACGTGTCTTACAACCATAGCTCATGGTTATGTCAGAAGAATGTGTCATCTTATCTAAAGCACGTCTTTAAAGACTTTATGGGGTGTCAGGTTTCACAACAAGAACCTGGTTCGGAGTTCATCTTATGAGCTCACCTTAGCTCAACTTGGCTGAATTGTTTAAAAGTAGACCGGAGGGATCCAGCAGTGGGCTTTTCAGCAGTTTGAGATGTTTTCATTTGTCATGTCATGGATTTGCTTCGTTAATTTGTTAACAAATCTGTAGTGTTGGTATTGCATCTTCAATAAATGTCATAGCTTTATTTCAGTGGGGAAAAAAAACCAAAAATAGACTTTTGGGATCAGCTGTTAAACGTTCAAATAAAATCACTGCCACATTTTCCTTAGATAAGCAAAAAAAAAAGCTTTTTAAAAACACTTCAAGCTCTTATAGTAATAACCCGATATTGTATTTATGTGCATAAATGGCACATAAATTACCTTTTTTTTCAATAGTTGGGAGGGTTCTTTAAATGAGGTGAAACGGCCTTCAGTTTGTGTTATTTTGAGGTTCATAAATGAGATGAATTGTTATATGTGAGCTGTTAATGTTGTGTGTATTAGAGAAAATGAAGTGACGGAAGGGAATGAGAGTCAAAGCTCACTTCTGTCTTCACTCTTGTCTTTAACAGTACTCTGGCTTCCAGCAGTCTGCTGACAAATGCAATGTATGTGGACATTTAATCATGGACATGGTGAGTCGGATGTACCTCCACACCCTGGGTTAGTCACGGTATCACACTACAGAGCTTGAAGGAACTGCTTGGGTTTAATTTACAAAGCTCCTTATCTTACAGCGCTCTTTTCATAGATTTGGCTAAATGTAATAGTCTTATGGGTATAAGGTGATTTAGCTTTTTTGCGCTTATGTAGTTGCTCGGTTCAATGTGTTTGTTATATTGCAAAACACATTTGCTGCTATGGAGGTGGGTTGCGGTTCAGATTAGGGACTGGTTTTGTGGTCTGGGTCGTTTTAAGATATAATTACAGTACATGCAGGTATTTGTTTAAATGCGACTAACATGTTTGCGTGCAACTAAAACTATAAGGACTTGAATTTAATAATTAAATTAAATCTAAAAACAGTTCAGCTTAAACTTATTTATTTAAACGTGCATGTACTAAAGCAACAAACTAAAATGTAGGTTATTTTATTATTATTTATAATTATTTTGTTTCAGCTATTAGCCAAGGCAACACTTGTCATTTTTGTTTAGTTTAGGAGTGCTAAAATAACTCAAACTACTGAATGTAAATCATATACTGTTAAAATAAAATTATAAAGAGAACAAAAACACAACAACAGTACTAAAACTTCAACTAAAATTATTCAACAAAATTTGTATGAAAATATTAAAAAACATAACTATATCAGTCACTGGTACTGGTACACAATAGGTTAATTGTATCAAACTATTCATTTAAATGTTACATAGTGCTTAAAATAAATATAAAGATGTTTTCTCACACTCAGATGCCCATCTCCTCTCATTGAGTCATACTCATGAGGAAATGTGTTGTTTGGCAGCATGTGATCATGGTGTTCCTCCTCAGATCCTGCAGGCGCTGGGGAAGTCTTACCACCCAGGCTGCTTCCGCTGTGCCATCTGTAATGAGAGTCTGGATGGAGTGCCTTTCACGGTGGACACAGACAACAAGATCTACTGCGTGAAGGATTATCACAGGTGAGCCAATCACAATTCTTTAATCTACATTTAAATGTCTTCTTTTCATGTCCAGAAGACTTTTAAGGTTATAAGGTTACAAGCACTGCTTGTGCCGTGTGTTTGTTTTTATGCGCAGACCACAAACATAGCTACATAAAAGAAGTGTTTTCCTGGTTTCTTTTTTTTGCTATAAATTGCCTTTTTGCAAACTCACATTGACATATGGCTTATTTGGAATTGCATCCTTTTCTCTCAGATTTCTTCACATTTGTAAATCAATTTGAAAGTGAGCTCATTAAAATACAGCCAGACGAGTCTGCTGTGTGCCGAAGGTGGAAAAAATGACTGAATGATTGAACTTTGCTCTGAGGACAAGAGCAAAAAGTTCATATCTGTTGTTCTTTATATCAAGGGCTTCTTTGTGGCCAAGACTTCTAGATCTGTGCCTTTTAAGTTGACTTAAATCTACGCTGGGAAATACTGATTAAAGTATAAAGTGTGACAATAGCGTTTCTTTTTTGAACACTGCTTTGGAAATTTAAATTGAGGATGACTGCATATGCGTTGTCTATGTAGATTTATTATTGTTGCACGCTGTTGATGGCTGCTCCCAATAAAAAAAATGACTTAAAGTCTGCGTGCATTGGAAATTGTGACACATATCCAAGTGAAAGTACTCCTTGAATAGGAAAAACATGTAGGGCTGGATTTTGTCCGTTCGAAGTGAATGAACTGTTGTTTGCTAATAATCATAATCTTTAAACAACATTGATGTGCTCAGAAGTCAGGTATAACGAATACCAAAACATATATATTTTTTTTTTATGGTGACTTTTTGCTTGCCAAGCAAACTCCAGATGCATAAAGTGAGCTGTATATTTCCTTCAGTTGATTGTAGATGTGTGCATCTAGTTGTGCAGTGTTCTCCATAATTTCTTCCACAGGCATTTTCCTAGCAGTAGCTTGATGTAATGACATTTTATTGGTGTTGAGTGTGTGTGTGCGCAAATTCTTCTCATGCATCCTTTGCCATGAGCAGTGAACTAAGCGATGATTGCTGTTGTTCCAAAACCCCAGACGTTCAGTCAGGTGGTAACCATATGGAGATGAAATCAAACGGTGCTTTTCCACTATGTCCTTCTGGGATTGAGCTGTTCACAGGCTAAGCGAAGAGCAAGCAGATTGCAGTACCTCTGTTCGTCACTTCTCTATCTGCCTTTCACCTTCAGGTCATGCAGTGGCCCAAAAAAGTATTTGGGCACACTTATTAATGTCTGATTACATAACAAAATAACAAAGCAAATTAAAGATACCACTTCTGTTTTACAAAAGTAAGTTTAGAAGTAAATAAATTAGCCTATTTTTGATAGAGTAGTTGGATTATTCACTTAACCGATTTGTACAATAAATTCACAATGTTGTATTCTTTCCAAAACGTCGGTTACTCATCATTGAACTGTCTCACACGTGCAGTTGTGTTGTGTTGATTTTAAGAACAGCAGCATTAAAGGATTCAAATGAATTGCAATAATGGTTAGTTCTTAGAACAGATCTAGCGTAATTTGCTTGAAGACAGACATTTTAATTATAGCTAAAGTGCCTAGATCCTAATTTGGCCATTAAGTATGTTACAGTCTTGTACTGTGAATGAAGAGTCGTGCTGATATGGCTTTAATAAGCCATTTAGTGGATGATGTGTGTGATTTGATTTATTTCTTCTCTTTTCTTCTTCAGAGTTCTTGCCCCTAAATGCGCAGCATGTAATCAGCCGATCCTGCCCTCTGAGGTAAGATGGTCTCTTCGTACAGAAACAAGGTAATCAGTAAAACCCCAGGAAATCACTTCAAGGTTGAATCCGCCGGGGCATGAGCCGTATTCTCAACCTTGTGTCTCAGAATCAGCTTTATATGTATTAATATAAAGCCGCGTGTCACAGCACTGCCAATGCCAAACAAGACTTATGATGTCTTTTTGCTTGTTACGAGACAAATTAACCAAAACGAGCATGGGAACTTTACAGCTATACCTAAACTATGCCAGTTATTCGAGAACATTTAAACCTCCTTTCAGCCTGATACTGTATGAACGTCTATAATTAGAGACGACCCCCAAAGGCATGCTGTCTCCAACACCATCAAGAGCAAGAGCTCAGTTATCATGCACCTGCATGGAGGCTCTTATGAGGAATTCCTCCTCTCTGATCTCAGCCAATGTAACATTAACACTGTTCACAGCTGAAACGTAAAAAAGCAGAGTTCACCCAAAAATGACATGAATTTTTCCATGCAAAAACAACAGTTCATAGTTATACAGCAGTTCATTTGAACAAAGACTTGCTTAAGCAATTCCATCAAAAGCAACAATGAACATTAACAAACCCAGTCTTACTGGACGCATGTGCTTACATTCAAAGCTGCAAAGCTCCCAAAATGTACTTACAAATCAAAATCATTACACTAGAGGCAGTAAAACAACCTTTCTTACTTTTCATACAAATAATGATTACAGGGGCAGGTTACTGATTAATGAACCCTTTTTATATTAATATGCTGGGAGAAAACTGATGCTTTTTAATGTTAGGGTCACACATATCTTCATATCTATGTGTTTTCATTGATGGCAGGTTTGTCACGGGGTACGATGTTCTTGAGAGACAAGGAGCTCCAGTTTAAGCCCCGTGTAAAACGGTTATTTGAATTCTGAACCGTGGCGATATGTAACTGAAGCAACGTAATAAAAACGCAGCAATACTAACCTATGTCAACATCATACAAAATATTGGATCACGTATTGAACCTGTGTTTTAGCACCACTCAGTGGACATTTCTCGTTGAAACTGTGGTAAAACGCGCAGCAAGTTATGTAAAAAGGTGTTGCACAAAAATACACAAGAGGGTACGTATTGTTATGAGACCATGTTGCATTAACACGAAAATTGAGCTCATTTTTATTAGTCGTTAATTACTTGTGGACAGTTTGGTTATTGGAGTAGGCACAGCTTTCGATGTGGTCATACTGTGTGTGTTGTGCCGAGTCGTGTCATCATCTCACTGGTTGTTTACTCTCATAGGGATCGGATGAAACCATTCGAGTGGTTTCCATGGACAAGGACTACCACGTGGAGTGTTACCACTGTGAGGTGAGTCCGGCAGGAATTAAAGTCTCACCTGTGCTAATTGAATATCATTCCCAATGGTTAGTGCAAGTTAAGAAACTTGTTGTTGGGGAAATAAGCCCCCACTTCCTCTTGAGGCCTGCATGCCTTGACATGTGATATTTACAAAGATCTGCTCATGTGTCAGGACAGGGGAGGATGAAGTTAGTGTGATTCTCTTCCTGCAGGACTGTCATATGGAGCTGAACGACGAGGAGGGTCACCGCTGCTATCCTCTGGACGGACGCCTGCTGTGTCACGCCTGTCACCTCAAACACATCGACCCTGTCGTCCCGCCGTCTCCAGCAAACAGCTACCACAGTCAGTTTTAAACATCTGCCTCCCCCTTGTGGGTGTTCAGTGGATGCACATCACCGTTTGCCAAAGACGCTCGGCTATTGCTTTGCCAAAAGTCACAGCTGAGATTGAGATTACAAACTATGCGAGACACATTATTATTATATTGTATTATGTCTGAATTATTTACCGTACTGTTTTCTTTTTTTGCATTTATTCATATTTTATTAGATTGGATTAAAAAAGAAAACAGTTTATCCTTTCTTGTATAATATAAATGCTGTAAACAATAAAACATTGGCGCATACAAAAAATGTTGCTACAGTTTTTTGTAAATAAGGCAACCATTACGTATATTATTATTACAAAACTTTATCTGAATTCCTCAAAAGTGCATAAACCTTTATTTAATTAAAGGCATGCTTAGTAATTGTTTTGATTCTCTTGTGCTGGTCAATATGGTCTTGCTTCATCAAAAAGCTACGTTTTGGTTATTGAAGTCATCGCAGACATGCCCGGTACACAGTGAGCCACCGTTTCTTACCCAAGTTAAAGTGTTCAATAAGAAGGAACTTTTTTTTTTAATGAGGAAATAATGACTGAGTGCACATTTTAACAGACATGTCTGTTTATGAATTTATATTTATTATAATAAGCCCACAGTTGCATGAACATACTTAAGCTTTTAATTTTGTGTTGGAACCCTTTTAATTTTAACAGGCAAACATGAACATGAATTATTTCGAAAGCAAATGTGGTTACAAACACAAATTTTCTGAATAATAACATCAGTTGAGTTACCTTAACAAATGAAACTGAAATCAAGCCTTAATTGCTTTATAAATGTGTGACTTTTTATTATTTATTAAACACGGCACAGCTGCCAGCTAAACCCCGAGGTACCTCAAGGATCAGTTCTTGGACCGATCTTCTTTACTGCATTTTTCTTTTGACATTTAAGCTTTTTCACTGTCACTCTTTCTAAAAGGGATAAAGAGAGACCAAGGGATGAAAATACTATGCTTATGGCAATAAGTATTTAAAAAAACGTAACTGCAAGTATTCAGCATGGTGGCAAAAAGTGACTTTTTGCAAAGTCAGCAGTATCATTTTCAAATAAATAAAACACGGTACATTTATTCCATGTACCATCACTCTATTGTCACGTAAAATATTGAAAATATTTTTTTGTCTACCAAAAGCCATAATTTCTGATCATTTCTAGTATTTACTACATGCTTAAAGTAATTTTACTTTTCACTTAAATCCAAACGGTGATGGAGAAGCAGAAAACACAAACCAAGAAATAAGTAAATTCAATGCAGAGGCTTCGTTTAGGACACCACATCGATACGGAGTTTCAGGGGTAAGATTCTGAGTGGGAAATCTGTACAGCTGTTATAGAGAAACGGATAGAGTGCTTCCTTAAATGTAGTTGTGTAAGTGCACAGAAGTGTGTTGGTGAGAGGATCAGAGAATGAAATCTTTCCTCCGTCCCAGTCCAGCTGCACTCTGATCACCTTCAGCTGCTTCTCAACAGCTAACTGAGTGCGAGGCATAAACGGTGACTGTGACGTGTACTGACCAGCCATGTAACGCACACGCCACACTCCAGTGTCGAAGAAATGGTCTCCTTTTCTGTGGTTAGATGCTGTGGTTACTCCAACAGACCAACATGTGTTATCTTGGACCTCCACGTCCCAGAAGTGCGTTCCAGAGGAAAAGCCCTCAGAGCCCAGCGCACACTGATAATAGTCAAACCTCTCTGGATTGTCTGGATGCTGTTGTCCATCAGCACTGGACTTCACGTGGGTCAGATCATCGGTCAGGGACAGCAGAGGATGTGCAGTATTGGGGTCCAGTGTGACAGGAGCTGATGAGAGAACAAACATCAGAATACATGTAAACTCAAACCTGGGGCCTCATTTATAAAAATGTTGCGCAAAAACCATCTTTAATCCGATCTTATATGCATACGTGCAATTCATAGATTGAATGTACAAATGGAAAACACACAAATGAATCGCTAATGATCTTGAACTTGCACAATGCTATATAGAACTTCTAGCATCTGAAGAACCTTTCTGTTTCTGTTTGGTGAAAGAAGGTTGTTCCAATTATAAAAAGGTCAGAAAGAGACGGTTCTTTGCTCTAAGTGGCATTAAAATTCTGCAGCAAAAACTACATTATTTAGTGAAAATGGTTTAATGGAGCTTAAGCCAATAGTATTGTCATTTAATTTCACTTTGTCTGGGCTTATAAAAATGTTCATTGTGACTGTGGATAAAGTCACATGACTGGAACAGATAAAACCCACCGAGTTGAACCATCTGCATCATCATCTTCCAGACTTCAAACTTCAGGTTCCTTAGGTATTTTCCCACATTTATCAAGGCCCCAGCAGGCATCACTGGATCGTTCAGTGTGATCTGGGCTCTGTGATAACATTCAGGAGTTAGAAAGATGGAGCAACTGGACTGCAGAGAGAAGACGGCAAGAACACAGCATACCTTTCTTTTGAGAGCTTGAAGTTCTGCAAAACACAAAAATTGAACCAGTGGTTAACTGATACAGATTCCTTAGTAGCTGACATATGGAATGACCACCACCTGATGAGAGTCACTTCATAATTTTGCATTTATCTACAAAAATACTGACTATTACATAAATACAATAAAACATATAGAATATTTCTTACTTGTAGAAAGAGCAGGTTGGCAGCATCTAAATCCTTTTTTATGCTTCCAATATTGTTTGAAAGAGATTCTATCTCTCCGTCTATCTGTTCAATCTTCTCCTTCATCATCTGACTCTTCTGATTCTCTTCCTCTATCAGTGCAGATATTCTGGTCATCTCCACCTCACGCAGAAACTGATGAAGCTGCTCAAACTCCTCCTGCAAGCATCTCATGGTCTGCTGAGTCTGAGCCTGTATAAAATACAAAGATATGTTGACATCCCTCCTACTTCCCAAAAAGGCTCTAGAATATTTTACTGAATATTTACCTTAACGTGTTGTGATGCATCCTCGAGTGTATGTTTCATTTCTTTAAAGCTCTCAAGTTTTTCTTCTAAATCTTTCAAGGCAGTCTTCAAGTCCTCCTGCAATTTAATGACCTGTTAATGTTTGCTAAATGAGTGGAATGTGATTAATTGCATAGTTCTTCTGGTACAGTAATCTTTTATTTACAACTTTACACACACTTTTACCTTCAGGAGCGGTGCAACTTCATCAACAGGCCTGAATGTGTGCCGCAGGTGTTTCTCTGAATCTCTACACACCAGACACACAGGATGATTATCATCCATACAGAAGAGTTTGACTTTCTCTCCGTGCACTTCACAGAGTAGCTCCGAGGAGCACTGCGACGCGCTTCTGTTCTGTAAGAACGTCTCGCACACGTTCCTCAGAGCGAGATTAGTAGGTGTTTGACACGCTGTGAATCTTTTCCTGCAAACCGGGCATTCCTGGAATCCTCTGGAGCTCCAGAACTCTTCCAAACAAGCTCTACAGATACTGTGACTGCATAACAGAAGCACGGGATCGGTGAAGACATCGTAGCACACAGGACACAGCAGATCCTCCTCCGAGATTTGACTCAGACAGCTCATTTTCTGCAGTAGCTGTAGTTATGACTAAAAAAAAATTCGGAGGTAGCCGCGTGTGCACTACATTGTAATCATTGGCGAACATGACATTTGTGCAAAACAAAGAGAAAAACAGATGCTGAGAAGCGAACTGCTGTTGGTGTAGTGGCGCACAAAGAGGCACTTTCTCGCGCTCGCGGAAGTTGCGCAGCTGATCTGCCCACGCCCTGCACAGGCCCACAGTCGACGCTTGTTTAGGACAGCCTGTCACGTGTTGAATGAGAAAGCAAACATAACTTGTGCTAGACTTGTGACAAAGCTGAAATGCTTTTTTGTAAAGAGGAACTTGCATGGATTTTGAAAAGGTCTGTACAGCAGTGTTTCCCAACCCTGTTCCTGGAGGCACACCAGCACTACACATTTTCCAGCTTTTCCTAATCAAACACACCTGAATCAGGGCTCTCACCTTGAAAACACCCAAGCTTTTTTCAGTGAAGACAATGATTCCTCAATTCTGGGCATGAATCTTTCTGAGTAACACTGTTCAACCACTTGCAGTCTACACAGAAACGAAGGGTGCCATCCTTCTTGGTGACAAGCACAACAGGCGCTGCCCACGGTCTATAGCTCTCCTTAATAATTCCATTTTCAAGCATATTATTTAGAAGTCTTCTTACTTCTTGATACAATTTTGGTGGAATCCTATAACAATCTCTAATTGAGGCTGCATCACCTGTTGGGATTATATGTAGAACCCTATCAGTATAACCATAGTCCTCCTCATGTTCATAGAAAACCTTCTGATGCTTAAATAACATCAGAAATCATTCTTTGTTGTTTGGTACTAAATTGATGTGGATCTAAAGAAACAACCACAGGTCAGGGCATCTGTTCTTGTCATGGTTCTATCAAACCTACATACTTCTTTCTATCAGGCCAGACCCGTCCACATGCCTCTATCATCACCACCTCTGACTCTGCTGGTATTATTTTTAGTTTTCCTTGTGGCCAGTAAATAGAGCCTGTCTTCACAAAGAGAAAATATTTGATTACTTCACTTCACTTTTTAACCCCTAAACTACAATCTACAGACTCGTAGTTTTTTTTTTTATTTCTTCATCTTGGAGATGTTGGCACAGTTCTTCTGGATTGAGTCTGCCTCAGTTTGTTCTGCTACTTCATGCAAGTCCAGACAGACTGGATGATGACCAGTTAAGATCTCTACATATACGTGACCGTAAGTGTACATATATGTATGAACACTGAAAAAAACAGCCAATCAGAAGACTGAAATTCACTTATGACATAGTTAACTGGCACGGCAATATTAACTCCCTTCCCTACACATCTTTCTCCATGATGGTAACCTTTTTGTTTTTATAACAGGGCTGCAAATGAACCAAACCCACCCAAACTAACTTGAACATAAGCACAC
>JAUMHQ010000076.1:2894120-2904958 GCA_032361165.1 Enteromius paludinosus | reverse complement strand
TTATTAACTGCATTAGTCTGCTATCAATGGCTCAAGCCTCCATTGCCAGCTTTAAAATGACGTTTTGGAACTAGCAAGAGAGTCGTTGGATGAGATGCAGAAGAAATAATCCTACTCACAATAGCAATTAAAGTATAAAAACCGGACGAATCCCTTGAAATATATCATCTGATCGATGTCTTGAGGTGCAACCGTAGTATAAGCGGAATAATTGACTCCGGCCCGTTGAATTATTAGAAAATAAGGGTAGTCCATTAAATTTCCAAATGAAGTATTAGTCTTATCCATGAGCCAAAATGATGAAATTTAGTATCACATGAAAAAAATTTGCCTTTAGTCCGTGTTCCTGGTGATGCTCACGCCAAGGCATTGTTTCTCTAGACAAGTTCTTTAAATCATATTTATATTGTGTCCAAAATAATATATATGGTAAGAAAAAGACGAGTTACGTCTATACTGTAACTGCGTGCGGTGCCGGCAGTGAAAACGGCTTACAATACTCCTTCAGGAATAATACTATTATTTGAATTATTTGAAATATTTTATTTGTTTACATTAACAAAAACAGATGTGCTTTTGAACATAAAGGAAACAAATAGGAGGCCATTTTCTGAAGAGCGCATCACAAAAATGAACTGAAATTCCTCAGAGAAGCTGCTGTTTGGTGCAGTTTTCTTTTTATTATTTCATTCGTTTTGTAAATTTATTATTTCGTTAGAAAAATATATTTGGAATATGGGCCTATGCATTTCTTTTAGGATATATAGAGCTTGGCACAAGCTCCGGGCATGATGTGATGTGAATACTCATGTTCTGATGCGTCATTTGATGTTGCTTTAATACGTTGAAATGTATAATGTTTACATTTTGTTTTGAAGATGAAAGTTGTAATGTGTAACTGAGTTAAAGTAAAAAAAAAAAAAAGTATGATAAATACTTTTCGCGCAAAAAAGTATTATTAAAATATTAAAACAATCACATATCTCACAAACAGAAAGAATGGTCGTAATGTTTGGGAATATTCACGCAAAATAGAAACGCATAACATATTGGCCAAAAAAATAAAAATAAAAAACATTTTAGAAGAGAACGCAACATCACCAATGTTACAGGAACCAATGAGCAATAAACTGTGTCCTCAGCCAGTCGTCTCCCATCGATTCAGTGCAGATTTGGCCGAAACAAGCCTTTTAATGTACAGTAGCTCGCGGTGATCATCGCTGCCGCTTCAGGTCAGTGCGTCTTTCCTGTGTCAAAGCATTTTCTGAGTTCCCACATAAAACAAACGAGACCACTTTCCTTCACGCGCGCAATTTGAATGGCCAGATCTGTACTAAACCGACTTTCCAGCAGTTACAATGACAAAAAAAAACAAAAAAAACCTGTTCTTCTAATTTCATTTTAAATTAAATTAGATTAAATGCGTTGGACCTTCAGAACATCTTTGACAGTAGTTTTTTTTATTTTTGTTTTTAACCATGAAAGTTATTGTCATGCTTTTTGAAAAAAAAAAAAAAAAAAAAGCCACACCTGTGTAACCTGTGTAACTTTTGTGAGGAGGCAGAAACAGTTGAGGACTTGGATGCTGATGATCTCTGGCTAACCTTTAATTTGAATTTAAATTGTTGTGGATGAATTGACAACTAGATTTGCTCACAATGTTACTAAAATGTTTAAATTAATTTATTTTTATTTTATAGTTTTCCTGCGATTACTGGTTGATGGTTCCAGATGGGTTGTGTTAATAATCCACACACAGAAGAAGAATACAAATGCTTTTCTTGCAATAAAACAAATTTAATTAAGCCATTGTTTTTTGTGGTCTTATTTATTTTTTGGTAAACTGTTACACCTGCTTCCAAATTATTCTCTTTATTTCACTCTTAAAATTAAGTGACATTTAAAAAACCCCTGTGACAGACACTGTGTCAAATAGGCGCTAGAATGAATCAAACAGAAAAAAACTAGCATCTCAAATTTATTGTTAAGTTTCGGTGAAAAGAAGGTACTTTTTCCATCCCTTTTGCTTCCCGTAAGTTACATGCAGTTGCGCTTTATGAGTACGACTTTATGCTTTATGATTTGAACAGACATTCAGAGGGGAACAGAATCGACTGATATACCGGCAAGAGATTATGTAGTCAAACACGAAAACGGAGCGTGTGCTATAAATCACGACCAGAAAAATTACATCATTGTTTGTTTTTTGACAAAATAAGTACATTTGACATAGCATAAATGGCCATATCACTCGTTCTTACCCTTCTGCTGTGACGTCAGGTCGTCGGAGCTCTGCACTGATAACCGGAGGACTCTCGTCTTTAGCTCTTTACACATACTGACACTCCTAACCGACCTATTTAGTGTGAACGAGTAAATATTTAGAAGTATTCCGGCCGTTCGAATAAAACTGCAGAGTACCATAAACAGCTCGGCTTAATGACGGCAGACAGCATGCTTTCTTAAAGCAGGAAGTCACGTTTGACAGCACTTTAAAATAAAACACCGCTTCAAAATAAAAGCCCCTTTGTAACACAAATTGTCTTAGTTTCAGTCGCGCATTTTCGAGTAAACAATCCAGGTGCATCCTGTCAAGACCGATAAGTTTAATTAACTTGCTGTAATTAATTATGACTAATTACTTATAAATATAATGAAGATCGACCACTTCCGGTCTGGATTAACCATATTACAAGCAAAACTAAAAATGGAGTCAATTGCAGGTGAGATATTTTTGCACATTCAAAGAATGTCATAGACTGATATTTCTTATTAATGTCAACATTTCAGAAAACACTGAAAAATCTAACACCGAAATGAAAGATCTTCATGCAGATCAGGTAAATTGCATGCTTCTGTATTAATTTTTTAATACCACTGTTATTGAACTCATTAATGAATCGTTCTTTTTTTCCAAAAAGTGCCATTCTATGAGACATCTGGAGGGTCTTGATGGCAAAATCTCTGAAAGACAAGAGCAGATCGAGCTCTGCACCACAATCCTGACTGACCTGCTGGAAATTCAGAACATTGTTGCTGTATGTTTTTAATATTATTTAGATTATTTAATTTAAATTATTATTTTAAAATGGTGTTTGCAGAGCTACTCATTGCAATATTTATTTTGGTAGGCAAGAGGCCTTGAAAATGCATCTCTTCGAGGACTGGATAAATGAACTGTTTCCCTTCAGTATTTTAACACTACAAGTATGTGTATATAAAATAAAATCTTGATATTAATGCGATGGGACAGAGCACTATCATTAAAAGTGTAAAATAATTTGACAACTCAGACAGGATTTTACTGGTATTGTATTGCTTTTTGATTCAAAAAGTTATTACTTTGCCATAATACTTTATACAAAACAAGCATATGAGAAAGATTTCACATTATACATTCTTTAAAAATACAGATTTTTACAGTTTCCTCACACTTTGGGTATCAAAAGCAGTCCTTATGGAAGCATTTGTTTCCTCTTTACCTCAAGCTTCTGAGACTCCACTAACATGCCAGACCCTTGTCTAGTGTCCTTTGCTGCCTGAACCAGAAGAAATCTAAAATAATGCAAAGTAATGGCTTAATAAGCTAGTTTGTTGCACTAAAAGACCAAATCATAAGTTAATGCCTTAAATGACCCATATGTGAATAAAAACGTAATGATGATGAGGGCACCTAATGGTGAAATGATATACATGTATATAAATAAATGTTGACAGTCAAGCAAGTAGTTATTTTACCAGTATTTTTCCAACATTAAAACAAACGCAAGATTTTCATGTCATGTGGGGGTCAATTAAAAAAAAAAAAAAAGCAGCAATAATTTTCAACAGGAAACAATATACATATACATACAAAACATTGCAATGCCCAGATACAAAACAAAACAGATTAAGTCACACCAAACTGTACACAACACAAACATTTTGATAGGCGAGACTTATAGGGAAAAAAAGGCTTTTAAACTTGAAATACTCAATGCAATAGGACATGGCTCTTTCTCTAAATTATGAATTGCATACTAAACATGACCACTGTATGCTAACATGACATTTTACTTATGAACATGTACAGCTGAAGTGATTTTGTGTGTGTGTGTGTGTGTGTGTGTATGTTTTATTTATATGCTCTATGACATTGCATAGTTACTTAATTTTGTTAAGTGATTAATAATAACTGCCTTCAATCAAAATGTCCTTTGCAAAACATGCGAAAAAAAACAAGGTCAGAAAGCGTGTGCATTAATTATTATTATTAAGGTACGGTTGTTCATTATATTGGCTGGACCCCAAAGTAAGTGCATTTATTAGGGAAAAAACTGTTCTGTTCATACATATCACATTATAATGTTCTAGTATTAGGTTTGCACAGGTCCCATCAATAGATATTTAACAAGAAAATGTAGTGGAATAACAAAGCAACTGATTAGCATTTTGTGAGTAATACAGATACACAGATTTTACCAAGATCTATCAGCGCAATGAAGCATCACTCAGTTCACGGTTTCATTTGGCACAGGATAGGAAAAGCCTCGCTCAGTAATATCTAGCCAATTCAAATTCTTCATATCTAGTCCATGCTAAAATGAAATAACTATCATGAGTTGTAAGGCAATTCTTGTCCTACTTAAGTCTGAAACACAAGGATCTGCGGAGAACTACATACTGCATAAGAGATGCACAGGTCACGGTAAAGGCAGTGCAGAGTGTCAAGTCTCTCATCTCACACCCAAAGTCTGATTACTCATAGTTCTATACAAAAATACAAATACAATCTAAAGGCTTAAACATTTATCATCTTAAATGTACTATGTATTTACATTATGGTCAGTTCTTTTGAACCTCTATACAGCAGTGGTATAAAAATGATGGGGCAAACGAGCAGCATTTGCTGGGTCAGCTGAACTGTGGCTGGGTAGTGCACTACAAGCAGGTTCAAAACAACAGGTCAGATGAGTTGTGTCTGCGAATCATGTTAGGAAACCATAAATACAGACAGACAGAAAAACAGACAGACACACACACACACACACACACACACACAATCAATCATGATCTCAGAATGTACCCCTGCTTGTTTTTCTGCATCCCTGAGCGGGCCACGAGTGATTCAGGCGGGTTTAGAAACTGGGTTCACAATAGAAAAAGTGCAGGGAGACACTGATAAAAGGCAGAAAACAGAGATCTGTAACAACCGATGGGGGAAAAAAAGCAAAACAAAGTAAAAGCAACCACATTACAAAGGCAAAACCACTGATTTAATCGCAAAGTATTAAAGAATGATCAAATTTCATCTAAAAACAAAAATCAATAGGGGGGTGGTGGGGGTGGAGATTTGCATTGAGAAAACGTCATATTGTTCAACTCGTTCCCAAGGTATAATTTTTTGCCACGGCTAACTAATTTGTTCCCTTGATTTAGCAAATCAAGGCCTCATACTAATTGAACTACAACAAGGGAATAGTAGCCAAGAATTTACTACGATGAGGGAGTGAATTAATAAATTGTGGCCACAATGTACTAATTTGATTCCTTATTGTAGCAAATCATGGCTATTATATAATTAAAACAAATTAGTAAATTGTACAAAAAAAAAAAAAACAAAACAAAAAAAAAAACATTTGTTGTGGAAACAAATTCTTAATTTGTGGCCACTATGTGATTATTTAAAAAAACAAACAAACAAAAAAAACATTACTATAAAGTAAATTCAGTTGAAATATATTTATATTTGTCCATTGTTTATATTATTTTTATAATAATTCATATTTGAGGTATTAAATTGTCATTAATTTAAAACGGTTAATTTTCTTTATGCAAAAAGTACCATTTTATTTATTTTTTGACTGAGGGAAATGTGACCCAGAATATTTCCAGATAGGTTTCATGAGATTCATTTAAAGAAAGACTTAGTTTGGGGAAAATCTAGAAAAATATAGTGAAAACTTGGGAATAAAAGCTACATTTATCCAACAATCGAGTATTTTAATAAATTAACATACAGAAAATTAAATACTAAGTTATAGGCAGCCAAACAAACTTAAATTACATTTAAAAGGTAGGTAAATGTTCATCGCAGTTTATCGAGAGTGACAAACTGTAAAATAAAATCTTTAAAAAAAAATCACATTATTATTTTGAGCACTGCAGTTTTCTAATAAATTACACATAAAAAACTTCAACGCTTCAATGTGCAGGACTTTTCGAAGATGACTTCATTACCCACAAACTGTGATGAATACCTTGCTGTGGAAGTCCTAGACACACCAGTGAAATAACGTGGAGTACATTCCCATCAATCTAGTGGGTTTCAAGTTTAAACTCAATACAGCATGAGGCCGGGCCAAATCTTTTTTGTACGGTGAATCTCTGTAAGCAGATTTAGATCTTTAAATAATCTCTGAAATAATCTACCAAAACAGCGGGTTTAAAACACTACAGAACAACTAAGCTACTTCTCCTGGTGCCCTAATCTGCTCCGTCTGCTACTCTCCCTTAAAAGTGCGCCAAAACCACTCGGATCAGAACACCACACAGGCCTGGGGAGTGACGCGTGCCAATAGCAGAGGTACAGGTGTATGTGAGATACCCATCTGTACATGGTACAAATGAACAAGTGAGGCCTGAGCCTCTAGGGGATGCTGCTGCCTCCATCGGTCAAGCCGAACTCATCCACCATCAGCAGCGCCTCGATGTTGGCCGTGGTGTCTGGACTGAGTAGATCTGAGACATCCATACCGGCCAGGCCATCGCTGGGGGTGCTGGGGGTCACTGGAGTGGCCAGGTTGTGCTGCTGGGCCCGAGAAGGGCTCTCTTTGGACGGGCAGCAGGAGCGAGGCTCTTCGGGGAGAGCAGGGGGATCTGGAGGAGGCACAGGAGCAGGAGGAGGAGGCGATGTGTTCTTTGACTTCTCCAGCGAGGAGGCAGCACTCTTGTCCTTAGCTGAGTCTCTGCAGGCACACTGGCACTGGCAGGACTCCTCCTGCTTTATGATGATGACCGGCAGACTCAGACCGATCTGCTGCACTGCGTTCCCTGAAACAAACACAACAACCACCTATGAGATGATCTGTATTGCACTGCCTGTTAGGGCTGCATGATAATGGATAAACTGATCTAAAAAAAACTGAAAAAAAAAAAAAAAAAAAAAATTCATTCATTCACTTTTTATCACCATGCCACAGCATCAAGGCTATTTTCCTTGTTACATTAGAATAAATTACACAAGGTATACAAAAAATGTAAATATACACTAAAGAAAAAAAACTTTAATACATTCAGGTGATGCATTTTTAAATAAAACTCTGCATAAAACCGTTGTCTATTTACACAATAATAATAATAATAATAATACAATCCAGAACAATCAGAAAAACTTTACAATAAGTTGTCATTTGTTAACATATTAACTAACATGAACAAACAATGAATACATTTATTACAGCATTTAATAATCTTTGTTAATGTTAGTTAATAAAAATACAATCATTTATTGTTAGTTCATCTTAGCTCAGTGCATTAACTAATGTTAACAAACACAATACTTTTACTATACAATAAAATTTTACTAATACATTAGTAAATGCTGAAATTAGCATTAAGACTAAGATTAATAAACATTGTAGAAGTGTTAATTTTTAGTTCATGTTAATTCATGTTGTAAACCAATGTTAACTAATGAACCTTAATGTAAAGTGTTACCAAACAATCTTATGAAATATGCTACAGTTATATTTGTTTGGCAAGTCAATCAAAATATAAAGATTTATATTTTTTAATCTTTCTTTTTTTTTTAGAATTATTTCCCAAAACAAAGAGAACAACAACATATATGGTTTCCTGAAACGCATTTCGGGAGGATGGGTGCGAAGGCAGTCGTTTACGATCTCCGCCTCCCTAATCTTCTAATCATCCTATTATCCTATCAGGTCTCAAGCCAGGCCCTATAAATAGCCAGAGTCCCTTCCTTCCTCAGCTCGATCTAAATATCGGGCCATGGCGATCCTCAGCTCCTACTAGAGACCGCAATACCTACCAACAACAACCAACACTCTCTCCCCGGCGCTCTAGTTATTGATCTCCGCCAACACAACTACAAACAAGGCCTCTCTAACCTCCTCCGGGCCAGCTTGTTAGCCCAGCCGCTAAGACATGGATCATGCCTAAAAGTCTATCAACCCTACACAAGCCAGCATGGTGCCCTCAACCCATCTTCGCGCTTCGCTTGCGGATAATCGCTTTTTAATTCCCCATTAAACCCACATTCCCATAGAGGGTTTACCGACCTTACAACCAAAGCTGAATAATCACAACCTCAGAATTTCTTCTCTCGTCCTTCACGCCTCCCTTGTCTCTCCCGTACTCTAGTACGCCCCCCTTCAACGAGGGGAGACGCAACCGCTCCATTCTTCCGTTTCATCATTACGGTGGCGACGCACTCGTCAAATACTTTTGTTTCATAAAAGCCCAGTTTAAATCAGGAAAAGTATCTTCCATACCTAACTGACATTATTCAACCAACCAATTAATTTTTTGTACCCCAACCCTAAGCCTTGTGATTATCTTTTCTAGATCCGAAGCTTGCGTACCATCCAAGAACCTACAGCCCACCCTCTTTTCCCAGCCACGCATCCACCTGCTTTCAGATAAAACTACTTTCTTTCAGACCAAGATAAAACTACATGAAAATATGGATTCTGAGTTAAGAGAAAAATCTAAATGCTGAGAAAATCACCGAAAAGTTGTCCAAGTGAATATTTTATCAATGCATATTACTTATCAAAAATGAAGTATTTTTGGCTATTGCTACAAATATATCCCAGCGACTTAAGATTTGGTTTTGTGGTCCAAGGTCACATACTGTATATCATATACCATTTTCTAAATCATAAAAAAGGGTAAACTAGATGCTGCTCTCAAAAGCTAAAACAGTAAAATATCTAATATTAAAGAGTTAGTTCAACCCAAAATGAAAATTCTGCCATTAATTACTTGCCCTCATGTCATTCCAAACCCATAAGACCTTTATTCATCTTCAGAACACAAATGAAAATATTTTTTATTAAATCAGAGAGCCATCTGACCCTCCATAGAAAGCAGTACAACTGAAATTATCCCAGATCCAAAAACATGGTAATAACATCGGTGGATAACTCCATGAGATATCAGAGGCACAACTTCAGTTTTGCGACACTAGGAGGGTACTTTAGGAGAGTTACGTCTTCCGCCATTTTAGAAAGTATCACAAGGCAAACTTAAAAATGCGGATTTAAAGTATTTGCCATAATCAGCCTTGTTTACGTCTGGGGGAAAAGGATGTCATTATAATGCTAAAAAATTGTAGAATATTTATACTGAAATACCAAATGGTCAGACAGCGAAGTTGCAGGTTTTGATTAATGATTATGACAGCAGTTTTTTTTCCTAGTGTATTGACGGTTTAACTGTTCACCTATTTTAATATCTCAATATTTGTCGTCCATCCAGTTTTTTTTAAGCCAATAATTACTTCAAGCTTTGAGTGGTTTAATCCAAGTCTTCTAAAAAGACATGTTCGCTTTATTTGATTTACAGATTTTCATAAAGGCTTTTATTTATATACATCAGGGGTGTAACGGTACGCGTATTCGTATTGAACCGTTCCATACAAGGCTTTCGGTTCGGTACGCATTACAAACCGAATGATTCAGACTAATACTTAACCTAATATACATATAACATTTTTAGCAATTATCATTGCAAAAAAAAACTTTTGCTCATTCTGTGTATTTTGTGTGTTAGGCCTATTTGAGACCTCACAGTCAGTTTTCTGCCATTACAGGATTGTATTCTCATGTTACAATAAAGAGCTAGCACCATTTGCACAGGAATGATTAAATGTACAGTATGCGGACTACCTGCAATCCCACATGGACATGAGACTTTGTAATTGACAGAAGGCGGATGTGAGGAGACAGCGAGATGCAGCACATGTATTCATGGACGGCAACATTGTGCTCATTGGCTTAAAGCAGCGATATGTAACTTTTTCTGAGTTCAAAATTTTTTAAATGTACAGTAAAGGTCAAACGTTTGGACACGCCTTCTCATTCAATGTGTTTTCTTTATTTTCATGACCATTTACATTGATTCAAACTGTGTCAGGGAATGGAGCAGGATTCAAGTGCGGGAACAAAAAAGTCTTTATTTAGTCTCACAAAAAAAGGAATATTTTAACACGGCACTTCCGGATACGGTCACGGCAGTAGGAACCCGGAATCCACTCCCTTGACTGGAACCCCGTGTTCGGCAGAAAAACAGAATTTAGGCTGAGAGGCCACACACAGTCGTCAGCCGCCTAGCCTAGCGAGACGAAGCAAACTTCAACGGGAAGTAACAGGTAAACAACAGACACGACTGGGATACTAACTTAACAGTCCGACACATACTGACAAAATGGGGGAGCTAATAAAGGGAGAAAATAACTAGATAAACGAGAAACAAGTGAAAAGGCAGGAGAGAAGATAATCAGAAATCAAGGAAGGGTGGGGACAGCAGGACAAGGAGAATAATGAGCACATGGGGAATTGTCAAAGACAAAACAAAGACAGCAGAAAGCAGGTGATCAGCCACAAGACCTAACAAACTGAAGGCAACCAAACTAGGAATGAACACATGTGGAGTTATGTACTTAACAAAAAAGGTGAAATAACTGAAAAAATCTTTTATATTCTAGTTTCTTCAAAATAGCAACCCTTTGCTCTGATTATTGCTTTGCACACTCTGGGCATTCTCTCGATGAGCTTCAAGAGGTAGTCACCTGAAATGGTTTTCCAACAGTCTTGAAGGAGTTCCCAGAGGTG
>JAUMHQ010000076.1:2857087-2867918 GCA_032361165.1 Enteromius paludinosus | reverse complement strand
CATACCTTCTATGTACATATCAGAGAACAATTTAAAATATTCTCTCAATGCATTCTATGGCACCTTTAATAAAATTAAATAAAATTGATTTAAACATGCAATTAGGGGCATAAAAAGTCAGGCCCCATTTGGGCTCAGGATGAAATGCAGGTCTCTAGTAATTACCAACTTCATTTTAATACCTCACAAAATAACATTTCTGTTTATATACTGTGAAATGTAGGCCACATTGAAGGACCATGGAAGCCTCTGAAAAGCAACAGATGCAAATGTTAAGATCAGTATATGACATAACAGGCAAATGTTAACACCAAACATGACTGGCACCCAACTGCACCTGTAGTTCTTGATGTAGGTGTAGGCATCCTCGTTCTTGAGGAGCTCACACTTGATGAGGTTATCCCGCAGACCAAACTGGGGCATGCCGAGCATCTGGGATTTATTTGACAAGATGGGCTGGGAGTTTCGGATCAGGTCATCTCTCACCTCACTCTTCCCTCTCTCCTGACTAAAACAATTTCAACAAACTGCTTTATGACAGAAATACTAATACTTTTATTCAGTTAGGATGCATTCAATTCATCAAAAGTGCCAGTAAATACAATAAAGACAGTAAAAACTATTTTTTCAAAAGATTCCTGTTTTTAATAAATGCTGTTAATTAATTTGTATAACTGCAACATTTCACTGTAAAGACAACTGTCCACAGATTTTTATTTTTTTTTTGAAACAGAAGCTGATCTACTACAGGCCTATGTGGGGTGATATGACCAAAATCTTATTTCACAATATGAGAAATTATATTTCCTGATAAAAATATATTTATCCAATGATAGGCCCTAGTTAATTTTATTTTATTTGTGCTATTAAAAAAAATAACAAAGAAGCAAATTACAAAAAAATTAATCCAATACAGTAGAAAAAAAATACAAACTTGTTTTTCAGTATAGTGGCCCAGATTTTTTCTTAACATGTAGTAAGCAGTGTTAATTTCGTTGACAAATCATTTTCGTCATAATGTTCGTCAACATTTTTTTTCACGACGAAAACAAGACGATAACGAACAAAAACTAATTTGAGATGACAAAAACTATGACGAAAATCTATTGACATTTTCGCCAACGGATAAAAACGAGTTGAAAATGTTATGGAGGGACGATTGGAAAGAGATTATTTCATTATAAATGTGCTGCATGGATCGGAGGTTAGATGTGTACATGAACTGTATTTATAAGCTATATACACTTGCTGCACGTCTCATAAAAAGCTAAAAAATCTCAATATGTGGGATTAAGAAAAGAGCAGGCATATGAATAAGTTTGGAGATGGAAGAGAGAACTCAATTCAGTCCGGTTTCTGAGCGCAGACACTGAAGCATACACACATAGCACGTCTCGCACCACATGAGTAAGTTACCCACAAAAGGATTTCAAAATTGTCCGTTTTGACTAGCATTCAGGTAAACAGAGTCGATTACGTATTACGTGAATGTAATCGGTAACGTTAGGAAACATCAGTATCCGTACATTGCATTCGCGTGCATTCGCTTTTAAAGGGATCACAGCCTAATTTAGTTTCTATTGTCAAAGTCATGTTAATCAAGCAACAGAAGTAAAATCACTCAATGCCCCTGACCGAATCACGTAGTACTTAATAGTTCTAAAGATTAATATACATGTATTTATATAAAAAACATATTTCTACTTCAAAAAGAATGAACAATATGGTAAACAATAAAGAATGCTTAATTAGCCTACATAACCATTGGTATTTCATTGAAAAGCAGATGTTCTTGACCTTAATGAGAAGCGGTTAATTTTAACATAATGGCATGTTGTGTGTCACAAGTAAAAATGTGTCTATTATGATAAAATCTTAATGTTAAACATATTAAATTAAATTTTTATTTTAAGGCATTGAGATTTTAGCTTTACTTCAAAAAACAAAATAACAGTGATACGTTTTACTAGGGCTGTAACGTTACACGATATGAAACCGAAATCGCGACACTCAGATCCACGATCCTGTGTCGCAGTGTGATAAGGGAGCATCGCGACACACCCCGTGACTACCTTGAATTGCACGCAGATGACATATCACGCGCACGCGGTTTTGAAATGAGCTTGCGGCCCCCGTTTCTTTGCGTGTAGATCTGTTTTCCTCTCGCGTATGTGATTTACCGCGCACGCCAGCATCAGTGGTGCGCTCGCGTATTACTGGCATAGATTTGCCGCCATAGATATGCGACCATTTTCGGTTGTCGATAACGAGGGGTTCAAGTATTTACTCAGTGTGCTCAAGCCCCGTTATCTATTACCAAGCCGGGCGCAAATTGTTTTAAAAATCTTTTTTTTCTCCCCTCCCCCATGAAAAAAAAACGTGATACGAACAGAATCGTGGGTTTGGTGTATCGTTACAGCCTTACGTTTTACTGGGTAAGAACATTTAAAATAATGCTAAAAGAGAAATCAATTGACAAAAATAAAAACATTTGTTCTATGACACATCATTTCACATGTGAGCAGACATGACATTGTTTTAATTGTTGTGATTCATCATGCTTTAATGACTGAAAATTGTTAACATGAATAACAATGCATTAAATAAAACAACTACATATAGTGTGTGCCTTTATGAAAACAACATAAATATGACCTGAGCTAACTGTGGGAGTGTACCTTTCATGCACACCGTCACCTCTGGTCTGCTCGTTCTCCTTCTGTCCACTGTTGTTGGCTGCGTGTGCTCTTTCTTCAAAGGTGGAGACAGATTTCACAGATAAAGCTCAACTCAGATTAGTCTACAGCATTACATAAACAACACTTAAACACAAGTCAGATGTCTCATAATTTCAGAGGAGGGTTTTTCAGAAACTGTGAGTTCTACAGCTCTTTTTTTAGCACTCCTGAAGGTATTGAACACCAGTTGGTTGCAGCAATTTGTAGGAAATTATCTCCTCTGATAACAAGCAGAGCAGAACAGGTCAAAGTTCTGCCATCATGAATCAGAAGTAAAGGAACGCATCTAGCACACCTCATTGGCTGATGATCTCATGAGGGTGTAGAAAACAGGAATGAGGGAGGGACCAAAAACAAACATAAGCTTCCTCAAAACTATTTCATACAGCGCAGGAAATTTCAAAGGAAAGGTTTAGCAACAATGGTTTCTGCATTAACACAATAAAGTTCGGCAACAAATCCTTTATAGCTTTGGCTGACTAATATTGGCCTGTGGGCAGCACATTGCAATATACATGTTTCAGTGCCAATGAAGAAAAACATTGCCAAAAACATGAACATTTGATTAATGTCAGCATGAAAAATAAAATTTGTTATTAAATAAATAATAATGTTGTTAAATAACATTTATAAACAATTTATTTGTGCACAAGTTCCCTTTTTTGACTTTGTAATGTCATAACTGGACCTTTTGTTGAAATGTCAATAAAAAAAATAAATAACAGTGTTTCATTGCAACTGTTATAAACTAATTAGATACACCTAGCCATTATGTGTTTGGTTAAACACTTGGATATTATACATAAACTTATGATGAGTACACTGTTTTGTGACATTGGAATGGACTAGATACCCTAGTATCAGTAAAAAAACAAAAAACAAAATGAATAATAAAAAATAATTTATTAATTAATTAAACTTTCTAACGTCAAGATTTTAGGTAAACATGTCTACCCAGTACAATTCAGTGTCTCACAAAGACTTTTTACATTTCTCTAATTTAAGCTAATACAAATATTTACATTTCAAAAATGCATATTACGTTAAATATAGATTTATAGATAATTAAAAATAGAACAAATTACAAAAAGCTTCTCGAGCTTCAATGGGAACAAGAAACAAAATTAAAATTAAAAAGTCACAATGTGCTTATTTGCTTTGTGATCTACAAACAATGCAGAATCTGAAATAATAATAAAAACCAAAAATGATTTAGAATCCAAGGCTTGTGCTCTCAGACTTTTTATTTAAGATGACATATTTGTTTTTTAATGAATTTTCATTATGTTTTATATTTGGTTAATTCTGCAGTATTCCTCTAGTGTAACATAAATATTAAGAGAAAGTGCAATGTTTAATATAACATAATCATAATTAAATAGACTACAAAATACTGTCATACATGTGGATTGACATATCACAAAGCAGTGCACTAGTCAACTACCTCATAATACTTAATGGTGTAAGTGATAAGCAAACAAATAAGTAGAAAAATAAATAACGATAGAAGCAAATACATAGAAATGAACAATCAATAACCATGTCTATATCACCCGTACATCCAGATCAATTCCTTTATGCTTATATCAAATCCTATCTAGTTACCAGTGGTGAACATCAACAGCTTTCCTAATGTCAGAATATTCCAGCATTTTTGGCGCTTTAGGAGTCGGATCTGTAATGCCCAGAACTGCTGTCTAGGTAGGCAGCTCAGTATGTTTTGAGACATAGCCAGAGTCAATCACGACAAAACACACTTAACTAGGATAATCCAGAAGAATCGAGTTATTTTATGCCTAACGTTAACTTAACTCAAAATATTCCCGTCAACCCGAACAAAAAGACGCTCGTAATATAACGTTACACAATGAGACATCCGTATTTATCGGTTTACTTTGTTTAAATCTATACCTAACCGAGAGCACTTTTCTTACCATTTAATCCAGTCGTATTATACATTTCCTTGTTTTTGCATGCTGACTGTAGTTACACACGGACCGAGTTCATTTGACTCTAAATAGCTTTCGGCACCGAGTCCTACTATGATGAAGGGTTGGCTCATGCATATTAATACAATACTGACGTCACCTCGTAACCTTCCTCTAGCGTCCAGTCACCCGTCTTCACAAGCGCTTATTTACCATAGTAAGCTTTGTAGCCAATCAAATTAACTGTTCGCGTGACATCACATTTTTAACTATTATTCATGAGCACAGCCTTCGCCATAGTAGAATCCATCATGACACTTAAAGTCAGCAGACTAGAGCGGTCAAACACCAAGTAATCGATTGAGAATTAGACTCAACTAGCTAATAAAGTTTTCACTATTCCAAGCAACTTTCAATATAATATAATATAATATAACATAATATAATATAATATAATATAATATAATATAATCTAACATAACATAACATAACATAACATGACATAAACAGCATGTTATTTATAACAGTGCTATCCTCCTTTTAACTAATTCAACTAACTTATAATGCAAATATGACTTCTGATAACACTTTATATTGCAGAATGAACCTTTATTACAACTAGTATATATATATAAATATATATATATATATTTTTTATTATTATTTATTATTTTTTATCGTTTTTGAAACAAGATCAAATACAAATCAATAATAAATTTGGATACTATGCAAGTATTTAATAGAATAACACTGTTAATGATTAATGAAATGATGATCTCTCTGACATTTCTACAGGAGATACAGATGATTACTAATGATCTAACAAGCTCAAGGTTTCGCTGAGGTTATAAAAACAGTGCTGATGACGCCGTGATGGCATGTGGCTGTACTGGTCTGTTTACTATAAGGGCTTCATGCAAATTGAAAGTGCAAGGGCCACATTTCTTCTGTCAGGGTTTCAGTGTGTCCACGGTTATAGAGAACACTGTGCAGTAATAAGTTAAAGCAAATATCCAACACAGAGAAGAAACATATCACTAGTTTGTAAAATGGGTATATTCATTTGTAATGATGTGTTACACTGGAGGAACGCAACACTTACCTGATTAAAATGACTATGTCTACACCAAAGCATCACAATAAGTTAACAAGTCTTTGGACACCATCTTCTTAGGATATACCAGTATATCATGTTTTGAATGTGCAATTGCAGTTTTTGAAAAGTATTTTAATGAGGCTCATTTATTTGATAAACAAATACAGTGAAACTATAATACTATGGAATTGCTGTTTAAAATCCCATTTTCTATTTGAACAAATTTTAAAACATAACTAATTTCTGTGGCGGCAACCTGATTTCTTACCTGATTTCTTAATTTGACTCATCTTGACAGTCTTTTCTCCAATTGACTTTCTTAGGGATCGGGCTCCTTTTGACACCTTACGGTACTTAGTAAGCCAGTCAAATTTTGGTTCTTCTTTCGGATACTGCTCACAGACATCTGAAAGTTTAAAAAATACAAAAAAATATTTTTTACACAGATCAATCAAACTTCCAGTTTCAGGATAAAACAAAAATGATAAATACATATAAAAAATGCTGATATGAATACATAAGTCTCGCTCTTAGTTGTTTACTGCCTCTAAGAACATCAATCATTTTATGTATATTCTGAGAAAAGCAAAATAGGAACTGCATTTTTCTTCTTTCCTTTGTTGCTGTTCTCTCTCTCAAAACTATTAGCCACAATTTCACACTAACTTCAACATCTAATTGCACAGAAACACTTTGACTTCCCTTTGCAAGCAAGAGGCTGCTAGTTTCTATATGACCACAAATAATCTACAACCTTGTTGCCACTTACCTTGTAAATATCCAATATTCTTCCAGTTAACAAGCACATCTGCTGAGCCCCTGACACTTGCCATCAGTGCACAAGTGATGAAGGGCCTTCCAGCATTTGTTAAACATCTCTTAGCCTAAGCAAATTTCTTCTTGAGACCTGGTTGACTTTAGTTTAAACCATCAGATGAAATTACATTTAAACGCTTGAAATTCACAGTAGATCCACAATTGCTTGAACAAACTACAATCTGCTACCTAGTCTGTATGTTAAAACCCTCAAACTGAGTAGAAGCAGACCTACGTTTAAAAAAAAATCAAACTCCGCCTCTCACACTCTTCCGTTCCTCAGTCTTATGGTCTCTCTCGTTTCTTCCCTAATGTGTGTTTGCTAGAATTAGCTGTTGTCTGAGAGTTGAGCACACTGGCTGCTTAACTTCTTCTTTAGTCAGAATAACCTACAGTATATATGATCTTAGTTTATTTTGTGAAGATATACAGTTTTAGACTGTATAGCTGGTCGTCACTGTTATTACACAATGATTACAAAAGTTCCATTTTACCAGGTAAATGAATGACATTTCTCCTTTAGCCAAAGTTCAGTTTCCAGTGTCTAAATGGGTTTCAGAATTTGATTAGCTTGAATAGAAACACGTTTTGTAGGTTTGCTATGGATGAAACGCTTTCTTCTGCATCGCTGCCACGTGGACTCCCTATCATTTAATGGATTACTCAATATGAAAAACCACATTGTTCAGCACAAAATCATCTAAATATGATTAAATGTGATCCTGGACCACAAACCAATTGTAAGTGTCATCTGAAAGCTAAAAAAAAGTTTTACATTGATATATGGTTTGTTAAGACAAGATACAACCATTTGAATATCTGGAATCTGTGGGTGCAAAAAAACAAAAAAACTGAGAAAATCACCTTTTAAGTTGTCCACATGATGTTCTTAGCCATGTATATTACTAATCAAAAATTATTCTTTTTATATATATACATTTAGGGTAGGAAATGTACTTAATATCTTCATGGAACGTGATCTTTACTTAATATCCTAATGATTTTTGTCAGAAATATTTTGACCCATACAATGTATTTTTTTGGGCTATTGCTAGCTATTAATATACCCCAGCGACTTAAAACTGGTTTTGTGCTCCAGGCTCCCTCCCAAGTAAACAGGGTTTATTGCAAGTTTACTTCACTTCAGAACATTCATTCATGGATTAGTGCTGCAATAAATGAATACAAATAAATATTTTAATATAAATTACGTCTTCACATTTCTATGCACTTTCAATGCGCTTCAAACTGAAATAATGCCAGAATATCCAGTGATATCCATTTCGCATGACACATAGGTCCGAATAGAACAAATGTCTGAACAAGAGAAACATAAAAAATGTAGACTGGGATTGAGAACCGCTGCTTTAATGTGTCAATTTAATGCATGCTAACTGAATAAAGCTGTAATTTTTTCATTTATTCATTCATACCTATATGAATAAACAAAATTTACTAACTTACTGACCCAAAGCTATAGAAAGTCCTGCAAAATGTGTGTCTTACCATTCCAAGCCCGATTGACTTCGCTGAGGAAGTGACGGGTATGAGAACCAAAAGGTAACTTCAGCTCCAACTTCTCTTCAAAATAAGTTACTCGTACCCGAGTATCCGCCCCTTTATAGTGACAAATAAACTAGCCATTAAAATAGCCCTGAGAGACACTGAATATTGATGTAATAATTAATGCTCACCAACAACAGCAAGCTCGTCTGGAGATGAAACTGTGAAGATATCAGATAAATTAATTAAATCCATTTACCATGAGCACACTAAAGATTAACATCCTCCAACAATTACCTTCAACAACTGAGAAGTCATAAGAAATGGGTATGATTTCATCCAGTGTGACATCATCGCCAGTTATGGCCATTCTTCGATGGGAATATATGAATAACCTGAAAAATAAAATAAAAACAGAACATGTGAAAGTCTGCAAATACAGCATCAGTTTTATTATGTAATCAAAAACTATAAACGCTATGCTTTATATGCTGTCAGTAGCAGTTTCGAGAATTTTTTTTTTTTCCAAATTAGCAATTTGAATGCATATACCCAGCAAAAACATTATATTTAAACATTTTGCTAATGTTCCCATTAAATTTAAAAAATGTTCTGATCATTTTCCATGAACTCACGCATGTTCATTGTTCTGCTGCACCAGTCCAATCAGTCTGCTGTCCCTCACATCATTAAGCAGTGAAACACACTCCACAGCATGTGTTGGGCTGCTAAGGATATCTAACACAATCCATTACCTTTCTATCAATCGAGATATTAAGACGACTGATGATCAATTTAGAAGAGCCATTTTTAACACCGTACACTGGCGACATCTAGCGGACATACCTGGATTGACACAGTGGAATTTCCTTTTTCCAGTAAAACTGGGCATGCTCGTTTAATTACAGTAGAAATGAAAAACTGTGTGTGTGCTAAGATACATTGTAGACGGAACTGTAGATATTCTACTAGACATACGCTATAGTTCAAACTGATTTTTTATGGGCATAACATATAGCCTATATTTAGAAAGTGCAAAGTTTCGCAACAATCTTAAATTCGTATGTAAGAAAACATGCAGTCGATTTCGAAATAAACAGAAACAGAAATACACGTTTGCAATGCAATCACGGCTTCAGATGAGCGCTGAGAGGATACTATAGTGCAGTTTTCTCCTTTAGCCAAAGTCTCTTGAATTGCCACGGACTGATCCATCACAGCGAGTCTGCGGCGGATACTTCAAACGTAAGAGGTGACATTTACGATCATTTTAACATCAACAGTCGTTCAAAGTGTGCCAGATAACGGTCTGAAGTGTTTTACTGTCTTCATGGTTTCCTCCGCGAGTCCAGATACTTCCCGTACAATAATGCCACGCAGCAGATTCAAGACTTCATGCCCAGCGCTCAAATCATTGTTTTATCATAGCATATGTGATCGCATATCAGCCACGCTATTTTGATGTTCTCTTCTTTAAATGTATTACTTTTCTTCTGGCCAAGACGTGTCGTCATAAACTGCAGAAACTACAAACTTCAGTAGGATGGACTTGAATCACACCCACCCACTACTCCTTCACGGCACATGCACTAGTTGGTGCTATCGTTCCTGTTCGTATATCATTCTCTATTTCTGAAGTAGCCTACTGTATGTATTGTGCATGTTGAACGTAGTATACAATATTTCTTTATGTATAGAATGTGTATGAAATTCTAGCGTAATTTCTAAATCAGTCCTTCTTGAGACATGGGACAAAACAGGTCCTTCAAGTGTAACTGCTATTAGATTTAAAAATACAAACATTTTAAAATGTAAATGTTATGAGAGATTAACAATTGAATGTATTTAAAACAATTATCACCTTCAATTTAATTGTCTCATTATTATACCAAATCTATGACTTTTATTGTCCTCTCACTGTATCTAAAACAGTCTGTCTATAGAGAAGGGTTCAATCATTTATATGCTATGGAATGGATAAAAATATTTCGAAGCAAGGTTGTTTTTTAATGACACATGTGTGTTTCGTTAGATTTTAAAGTTGCGTCCCCACTTTTTGTCAACACCGTCAGACATTTCTAAAAAATGTAATAAAATCAGGTAATATCAGGGGCAGCTGTATAGAACCTCCTTGCCACAGTTAACCTCTGCAGAGTTCACCAGTGTCAGACAGGGTCTGCTAAGTTTATAGTTTAAGAATGTTTTAAATCCTAATGTAAATATTTCCTGTCACAACCATGATATGTCAAAACCATGTTCCAATTTCTGAGGAAATTATTTGAAATTAGATAATTTTATTCTCCTCAAACAGGTTCCATTAGCATCTAGCATCAGCAGAAAAAACAAAATGGCTACTATGGACTCTATTTGTTTTGATAAAGAAATGCCAAATTTGTCAACACCGTTTGATGTCAACACCGTAAGATTTCGTGTTTCAGTACTTAAATGTGGCTCTTTTTTGTTTTTGTTTTAATACAGTAATTAATTGATCCTATGTATTTGATAGTTAAATTACTACAGGTTTTCGTCAGATGTATTAACTCAGTCAGATCTGTTATCTCTGTCAGTTACATATTTTGGTAATATTTCATTGTGATATTTTATATTTGCTGTCAGTGACAGTTCTACACTAAATTGCTCCCCGGGCGAGACTCCCTCCCGGGAGTTTATTTTTTATTTATTTCACTGCAGAACAGAAAACACAAACTGAAACTAAAATCTGACATTTCTGGCCTTTCTAGATGCAAAGT
>JAUMHQ010000076.1:2842011-2852370 GCA_032361165.1 Enteromius paludinosus | reverse complement strand
ACTAGCAACAGCTGTGGGGGAGAGGTGCATTCTGGGAAATGGAGTCCGGATGTGGAAACAGACACAAAAAACACAGACTACATAGAAAGCTGGAGTGCCAACCTCAGTCTTTAGCTGGCAGCTCCAGCTGGGCGTGACACTACTAATGAACTGGTCCCAGTTTTTCAAAAAAATGTATCTAGATCAAATTGGTCCGGATTTGGAAATCGCATGTTTTGCTAGCCAGCATTAACTGATCTATCTTACCTTTATGACAGTTTTTTAAAGGAACATTGGGTTGGATCACTTTGATCCAAATATCAAATTTCAGAATTAAATTTGACTTCAAAATATAGGCTTCAAAAATATGAAGGAATTTATATATCATCAGTAAACATTAAGTTTGTGATCATTCACTTAACAAAAAAAAAAAAAAATATTTTATTGGGTTTATTTGGTTAAAAAAATCACAACTAAATCCACCCTTTGTAACGTCTGGTTTATGGAGAAGGAGAGTGCCGGAGATGTTGACTTCAATAATCATACAATTCTTTTAATAATAAATCCCAAACTTTAACAGCATAAACAAGCACAAAACATAAACGTTGACGGACAAGACTGAACTCTGGTTGACTGACATGGGATTTATACACAGAAGACTAATCACAAGACAAGACACAGCTGGGGAAACACAGGTGGAAGGGAATCAGCTAATAATTGGATCACAACACAGGAAAGACCATAAAAGGGCAGACAGGAACTAGGACAGTAAAGACTAAACCAAGAATACAAAAAACACAGACTTTAAACAGAACTAAACAGACATAAATGTTACATTACCGCCCCCTCCCGTCAGATTAGTCTAATAATATCCAAAATGATCAGGTTGTTAAAATAAACACAAAAAACGTTTAGTTCAGCAACAACACCTCTGCTCTGACCAAAAGCCACGGAACAAATAATCAGGTCCCAGATAGGTTCGTCACTTTTTGAGGTCCTTCTGAAACATTTCTGTTGTGGTCCGTGCTGTTTGCAGTGTGTTTATGTTTTTGCAGCATGTTCGTGTGCTCACAGCGTCTCTCTGTGTTTGGTTGCGTTGTGAGAATTTGCAGTTTGCATGTGATTTTTTCTGTTTGCATGTTTTTTTAAGTTTGCAGGATGTTGAGCTCTCTCGGCCACCGTAGATACACCTTTTTTAAACACTTAACTATAATATGGACCAGTGCTCTATAGAATGCTGGTTACTGGAGTAGCCATGGTCCTATGAATGGTGGAAGACCGCCAGAGATGGTCAATACCTGGTGGAAGGAGTCGCATCTCGTGCATCACATCGAGAATATCGTATTAATTCAGTCACTTGTGACTCTGAAAGATGACCTGAGGGGAAGCTATTTCAGCTTCTGATTATGTTATGGTCAGTCTTATAGTCATTCTTAATCTGAGTGACCAGAAACTCTGGGGGTCTTTCATCATTCATAGAAACAGTTTCTCCAGTAATAAGCATTCTATTTCACTGTTTCAGACCGCCTGAGACGGTCAATACCTGGTGGAGGACAAATACAGCCAAGTCATATTTCCAAAAGAGGCACATCCCATAATGCTGTATAAGAATTGGCCACTGCCTGTGTGGAATGACATTTAACAGTTGCACGCAATACACCGTTTTTCAAACAATATAATTTAACAATAAAGTCCGCCACCCAATGAGCGAGCCTTTCCTTCAACAAAAGTGCATCCTTTTTGACCTGCACACACCATGAGGCATTCCTCAATACATACTGCTTCAACACACAGACTGGACATAACGCTGTCCATGTCCCAATGAACCCTCTTCTTCCTCAGCCAAAAACCATATTGTATTGTTGATGACATGGTGGAATGAAGTGGCCAGCAAATCACCAGTACATCTGCTCTCTGGGTTGGGGTAACGTAGCTCCTGCTTAAGGGCTTCATCTGGGGACACAACAATTGAAGAAATACATGGCTCTACTTCATCATTGTTAAGAAGTGGACGGACACGGAAGTCAATATAACAATATTTATTCAACAGAAGGTCTCTTTCACAGCAGAAGGAAGGTAAATAATAATGTAGCTCAATCCAACATAAATCAACTATATAACTGAACTCAAAGAGTGTCTCCTTTGCCTAGGCTGGCGATTGGAGAAGGAATGGCACACACCGGAGACCACAACCACACACCACTTTGGAGAACTTGGATGAGGAGAGGAGTCACAAAGACAAGGAGGAGATCCAGAGGATACCAGAGATCACTGGAGATGAACAGGTAAGTAACACAAGCAGAGTGAATTGAGAGAGTCCACTTACGATAAACGAGCTCGGACAGTGAATGAACTGGTGGTTGTGCCTAATATGTGGTGTGGTGATTGGTATCAGGTGAACTGAGCAGGTGTGGCGAGTTAGTATTGAGGTGAGGGTGCACGCTGTGTGTCTGTGAGGGTGGAGCCTGGAGTGGATGTAACAAGCATCAGCCATTGCAGCCAATGTGCGTGCCACTCAGAGTATGTGAGGGGAGCAGAGTGGAGCGGAGCGAGGAGAGGAGCGGCATGATTTTGCCTGGAGTTTGAAGCGGATATTTTGAAAGTCGGAGCGTCACGATTTTCTCTCGCTCTGAGAGCGCTCCACTACCTCTCCAGCCCATGATGCAACTGCATTAGATTCATGTTGTGTAAAACACAGTTAAGCACCACTGAAAGAATTATGGATTTTCTGAAATACTATCTCAAAGAAGGTTAATAAAAAATACAAATGTATCTTAAATGACGACAAAGAAGAACGCGAGTGCGGGGAGGTGATTACAAGTTGGGTTTTTTTTTTTTTTTTGACCACTTGTTTAACTTATTTTAGTTTAGTTATTTTATTTTATGTAATTTTTTTCTTCTGGTTATTTATTTAATCTAGCCACATCCAGCATTTGTATTTCATTTTGTTCAAAAGTGAGCTAAACGATAGCCAATATATATTTGGCTTGGGCTCATGTAGCTAATGTTCTACTAAAGCATGTTGATGTTTTTCTCAGAATACTATGTTTTTGTTTTTCACTGAATGCACAGAGGTTCGATATAAAAATAAATAATGAAAATTTACAGTGGAGCGTTAATTAGAGACATTTTTCTCATGGAGCGAACGTGGAGCGAGGATCAAGTGAGGAGTGAGCGGACCTGGAGCGAGAAGCGGGAAATGGTAAACCCAGAGCGGAGTGATCATGAAATGCTCTGAGCGCGGAAATTCTTGCCCCTCCACTCCGCTCACATACTCTGGTGCCACTCGATCTAGTCTGGAAGAAGCAGAGCGAAAAGCCAAAACAACCTCAGTACATCAGGGCAGCTACTGTAGGTATCAGGAAATCGTCCGGCTGCAAAACCAACCGACACAACAGGTTTGAAGGTCCCAACACCCGAGGGGTGGGACCAGATTTCACTTAGCGAGGGTCATCTCGTGTCCTGCAATGAAAATGTCTCAGAAGAACCAGCACCTTGCAGACTTGAGCTCTGATTGCTATGGGACTGTTGAGACTGAGAGTGGAGACCGCCCAGGACGGATTTTTCAGTCCCGCTTCACAAGATTATGTCAAAATAAAAATATTTATATATTATTATTATTATATTATATTCAAAATATATATTATTTTCTCCTGCTCCAGCCCGCAGTATTCAAGTTTTGTCCCGCTCCTGCCCGCAAAAGCCCACAGGTTAGCATATTAGTAGTTTTATTTTGACCGCTTCTTCTCGCTACTCTATAATTTGTTTCACTTGCTTCCCTTTTGAATATAAATAAAAAAGAAATGGAAAATAAACAAATTGACTTGATTTTATTGACTTGAATGCATGACATTTTAAAATAATGCTGACCTGGGGGTATGTGTTTCCCAGGTGCAGTGTAGCTGGGCTCACACTACATTTTGGTTGATTTTTGGCTGGATTTTGGACAGATTTCCACAGTCGGTGACAAAACCATGGGATTGTTATCAAATTGGTGCTAGTTGCAGATGCCGAAGCTTGTTAAGTATGAGCAGGTCAGCAGCGTAATTTATCCCTGTCTTGATTATTCTCATTTGTTGTGGTTTCTTCTTTATTTCTTCTTTCATCTTTCATCTTCTTTCTTTATTCTTTAGGATAAAATAACTGCAAAGGCCAATAAGGGCCAGTTGAATGTCCATGCTTGTAATTTCCCAGAAAAATGTATGAGAGAGAATGTATTTTTACTGATTGTTTTGTAGTGTGTGCACCTACTATGACAAAACGGCATCAGAGGAGAAGAAATCTTGTTGCATAGTTTGAGCAAAACAGTAATTCAGCTAGTCCAGGAACGTGGTGTAACCGTTGGAGACTGGCAGGTCGGTAATTCCTATGTGGGACTATGGGCGATTAGGAATAGGTAGGGGCACTAACTTCCCTTTGGGCAGACGACGAGGGGTGTTGATGATGACTGAGCATCCCCGGATGTAGCTGGCAAGAGGGTCCATCGCCTACCAGGATGCCCAGATCCCAAAGAGGTGTGAACTGAATTCAGAAGGTAATGACATAGCGTGGATGGAACAATTTTTTTTTACCTTCTGGACCTCCCTGCAGATTTGGTTCCAACAGGGTGGCTTGCTGAATCTGATCCTGGAGGGACCATTGAATGGATGCTAGAAAGGCAGGATAGGCTCTGGCTCCTTGGGAGTGGGGTCTGGTTGATGTTGGTGAGACAAGGCATCGGCTTTGGAGTTCTTACTGCCCGGACGATATGAGACCTTGAAATTGAACCGAGTGAACAAGAGAGCCCATTGGGCTTGGTGAGGGTTCAGTTTTTTAGCTTCTCTGAGATATTGCAAGTTTTTGTGGTGAGTGATAACTTCAAATGGATGTTTTGAACCCTCCAGCCAATGCCGCCACTCCTCAAGTGCCAGCTTGATCGCCAGCAATTCATGATTCCCAACTTAATAATTTTGCTCCGCCAGGGACAGCTTTTTGGAGAAGTAGGTGCAGGGATGTAGTACAGGGGGTTCACCATGCCATTGTGACAGGGTGGCGCCGATGCCCAACGTGGCAGCATCAACTTCCACCACAAACTTGCGATTAGGGTTGTGATGGCGAAGAAGGGGAGCAGAGTAGAAGGCTTGTTTTAATGTCTAGACAGATGATTCAGCCTCTTGGGTCCAGATTATGCCCTTTTCTTTGCTCCTCTGAGCAAAGTGGTTTGAGGGGCAGATTCATTGCAACTGACAAATCAGATATCGTAAATCGGATATGTCTGCAAGTATTGTGCAGATCGATGGATTTTTGCAACAAAAATATTTCTAGTTTTAAAATTATAACGTGAGTGGCTGACTGAGCACCAAATTCTGGATTTTTGGCAGACTTCTGACTTGATGTACGGCGTATTGCACCATACATCTAGTCAAAGGTCAGTCAAGAAACTGGAACCCCCCTGAATGTGTATAGGTTCATTTTACGACACAATTATGGTGGATATATCCAATTTATGCCACCATTCATTATGACAAGGAGACATTCCAAAAACAGAAAAACACCTGAGACAACATATAATGGCTTTGCAACCTGATAAAGACTAGTTGTCTGATCAGCTGTTTGGATGAGTTGCCTGTCCTCAGCTGAAAGTGGAACTGAAATAGTGGAAGATGACTGGAAGTATGTTACCATTACATTCCCTGCAAAAACTTCCCTCAGCTCACCTAGCTCAGACCCTTGAGGTTAAACTTTTTACTTGGCACAAAATAAGAAACAAATCATTCAGTCAGTCAACACCAATTGCTTCTGGTGTAACAGATGGTGTTGTGGAGCTGCTTGAAGGAGCTGCACTGGGACCTGGCTACACAACTGTTGTTTTCTTGATGCAGGGTTTCATTATTTGTATTCAGATAGGCTATAAGATCCATCGATTTCTGCAATTTTTCTTCCTTTCCCATTGTGCATAATGATGCTTACCACAGAAGGGGAAGAGGAGACCACAGATGAGACCCAATGCAATTGACTTTCTTCCAGGTTCGCATACTCATGTTCCACTTGTATTACTGACAAAACACACAAAGTACTTTACTGTAGCATTGACATATGTCATTATACTTTTGTATTGTTTTGTTTTTAAAAGTGTTTTCCTTATAGACCATAGCAATGAGTTTCATGTCAAAGTCAGCATCTCTGTATTTAGTATAACTCATGCATCTACAAAACCATGTAAATTATTTGGCTAGAGACTAGCCATTAATTATTATTTTTTCGCTCTAAATGATTGCTCTTGGTGCAGTGTTCCAGATGCTTCCGGGTAAACAATCCAAGTTGCTCAACAAATAATAGAGACTGAGTTTTGCATTCAAATGCAATAAATTCATCTAGATGATAAAGTGTGAAGTGAATGTCAGATTTCTTATGGGGAAACCTGTTTGCTAAATTAAATGATCAAGGACTTTTTCATGGAGTTATGAAGAGTAAAAAAAGGCTTTTTTAAAAAAACTGGGTGAGCAACATAATAATTAATTAATAACATATTATACCAGTCTGATAAAGGATCTATTCTTTAGATTCTTATTATTCTTAATAACCCTAAATTATTCTTAATATTAAACCCTTTCTTTATTGTCTTTGCCTTACTCAGATTAATTTATTGTTTTTCACAATACATATTGTTTCAGAGCAGCATAGAAAATATATTATGGCACAACCTATGCACATCTACATGGCATTTAGATTTAAACCTAATAATTTGGAACCCAAATGGGGACCAAATTGATAAAATGATATTAAACATCAACATTTAAAAAGTCATTCTAGCAGTATTCTTCAAAAAAAATGTTTAACTTCAAATACAAAGGTCAACAGAGGATCTAAGCCATTGGTTACATCAGACTACTGTATTTCCTCCTACTTACTATGAGTAAGTAGGAGGAAATACAGTAGTCTGTCATTTGTAAAATTTTGCTCTCAAATATGTGGCTTTGCATTTCCATTCGCAGCCAGGTGACACGTTTGCATTGCATGTCTTATTTTCATAATTACTGCACTTCAATTGGGACAAATACATGCTGTTGAACTGCAGTAAAACTATAATCAAATTATATGGTCATGTCAAAGACACAGGCAAATATCTTTCCATCTAAATATTAATTACATTGCTTATTAAATAAAATGATCAAGAACTAATAATAATAAAATAATAACTTTATGCATCTGTGTGTTTTCATTTAACATAAAATAACTTACTGTACATTGCATTCAGTGTTTATTGCACTGTAAAATTATTATTATTATTTTGTTCAGTTGTAAATAAAGAAAAGATTAATGGAATAGGTTTTTAAAAAATGCAATTTCAGTCTTTCTGCTTGTAAATTTTAAGTGTTTTTCACAGTTACGTGCCCTTTTTGTTGTAATTAATAGTGAAATTTACTAACTATTTCTCACTATTTTTTCAGTGCCAATCTTATCTGTTTGAGCTACAGAAATATATTTACTAATTGTATAACAATAAATATAGGATTAACTTAATGGTATGAGAATACAAAAGTACCAAAAAGTGTTTATTTTCATTTAAATGTTATTTTTTGTGTATTTTTTGCACATTACATATTATATTAGGTAAAAAAATGCATCTTTAAGCAACCACCTTTCCTTTTATTTACTTTTTACTGTTTTTTTTTTTTTTTACATGGGAGTGCCATAATTCTCTTTGAATAAATACACTTGAAGTACCATGTAAATACTGTAGTACATAAATATAAGCCACTACCATACCAAATAATGTGAAACTTACAGTATCTAATACAGCCACTGCTAATAGACAGGCTTGACATACTGCCAGACGTTGTTCAAACCCTGTAAATTGTTTTCAATTAAATGAATCAAAATGCCCTCTCCTTTATAACAATGCAGGTAATTCATAACTGAAGTGAATGAGGTGACGTGACCTGATGAGGTCCCTCATTAAGACGCTTGCATCTGAATTCAGAAGGCTGTATGACCTGTTGTGTCCCGGTGGACAGGTGCTTGGAGAGCGTGCTAATGAAACCCCTGAGAGTCCAAACGATGCTCAACAGCTAACAGCACTTTAATATCAGATACCTTATAAATGCACAGAGATTTACGAGCTAGATTTTGAAGTAATTTATTTTGTGGAACTGAAAAGGTGAATTATTGTAGGACTACCTAAATGAAGATTTAATTTTTTAGTTCAAAATGAATTTTAATTTTTAATTTTTTTTTTTATTTAGATGTGACTATTTTTAGATGAAGTGCACGTGTCTGATAGACTAAAAATATGAATAAAATGCAGTTCTTTACTGCTAATCTTGGAGCTTTACAGACACATTCATTTTCATATTTTGCTTTCCACAGATGAAGGAAAATCATGTGGGTTTGGAACGTCATAAAATTAGGTAAATGGTGACAGATTTTTCATTTTAGGGTGAATATTGCTTTAAGAGAGATAAACGCTCCCCAGTGTCTCTGTTAAAGAGGTTGTGTTTTAATGGTAACATTAAACTGCTGTTTACACCAGGCCACATTTTCCACCCATTCCACTTCTGACAATCCAAAAATACACAGCAGACTATTTACACAGAACAATCAGTGGCCATCATTTTAAGCTCAAATTTCAATTGAAAGCTCAGGATCAACATCGGATTCACACTGAATGAAAAATGAGCCTTCATTGCAACATGATATTGGATATGTTCAAACAGAAGTTAAATCACGATGTGCTTTGTAGCCTATGAATGACCACATGCATCTAGAATGATGGATGAAATACGCTCAGACAAACAAGCTACAAAACTAAAGCTGAGATTTTTGTGACAATGAAATGCTGAATGAAACATAACTGAGTGAGATCATCAGGCCATCCAGTACTGTATTTTATTCCCAGTCCTTTTATGTGAAAATATAAGTATTTTCATGTTTGTACTATTTGTCCTATACTATTTCACATAATTTTGAACTAAAATGGATTTAGATTCTTCCTTTTATTAATATTATCATTTATTATTTACCATACATTTAGACTTTTGTAATATTTGTTTAACTTAAAGCTCTAATAATGTATTTGTGCTGAAAAATCTACTATTATTATTTAAAATCTATTATTATTTATTTACACTTTTATTAGTGAAAACTATACATTTCATTAGGAATCACATACTGTAACTGACATATTTTCAAATCAAAATGTGAACATCACTAGCAGGGAAGTAGTTTGCATTCTTGGAAATGACTGTCAGTCTGTAAAACGTTTGGCAGCCTTCATCTCCCTTGAAGCTTTTTCAATGAGATTTAGCAGGAATAATTTTCATTTGTTAGTTTTGGTAAGGAATTATTTTTTTGTGGGAAAGCAATAGCAACCTCAGGATACTTGATATTTGTAGAAATTTACTTGCTCATCTGGGATTCTCTGCAGCGAATGGGTGCCATCAGAAGAAGAGTCCAAACAGCTGATAAAAACATCACAACAACCCACTCCAGTCCAAGTTTTTTAAAGCCAAAAGCTGCATATTTATAAAAATAACTAAACTATCATTAAGATAAATTTAACTTTAAAACTTTTCCCTCTTCCCTTCCCTTCCTTTTTTCCCCTAACTATTATAATATGTGAAGTTTGTAATTATTGTGATGTCTTTTTATCAGCTGTTTGAACTCCATGTTTGCACCCATTTACTGCAGTGGATCCATTCGTGAGCAAGTGATGTAATGCTACATTTCTGTAATTCTGATGAAGAAACAAACTTATCTACATCTTGTATGGCCTTTTTTTTTGGTTAATTATTTTCCTTTAAAAGTGGAGTTGGTGAATTATGTTTGTTTCCCACTAAACTGATTATAATCGGTAAAGTATTATTGTCTGAGCTTGATCAGTGAATATTTATAAAAGTATTCAATATACTGTTATAGAAATACATATATTATTATTATTTTTATTATTTTCATCAGTAGTAGCAGTAGCAGTATTACCAAAAAGGTCCTGCTCCACCCATTGACCTAGTTTCACATGTATAAAACCCGGAAGTGTTTGTGTGTTGCCACGGTCCATTGCACTGCCGATCTGTCTGCGTTTTCAGTCGTGTTCTTGGTTCTTGTTACTCTGTTGGATTTATCGTTGCTGACCCTTGCTCATGTTTGGATTATTGCCTTTGCTTTTCCCTTTGGACTCTGATTGCTCGTTGTTTTGACCTACGTACAGACTCTGACCATTCTCTTGTTTTGCCTCTGGCATTGTTGGTTACAGGTGAAGACCCATCCTGTTTATATATGCCCCATAGATCAATAAACACTCTGCACTTGAATTCACATGCCTTGTCATCTCTCAGCCCTTGTGACAGAATGGACCGTCACCCCGAATTCAGCGAGTGTTTCGTCGGACATGAGGACAAAGTC
>JAUMHQ010000076.1:2831904-2841911 GCA_032361165.1 Enteromius paludinosus | reverse complement strand
CCTCACTCGGGCTGTGGAGAGGCTGGGAAGGTTACGTGCAGATGTCTCTGCTGACGAACTTTAAATAGACAAAAAAGTCTCACCAATCAGTGGGGGATCTCCGCGTAACGCGGCCTCAGAGTCGTGCCCTCTCCACGGGTGTTCCCATATGTAACGTCGAAGTGATTAGACTGAAAGGGTAACGTCTAGGTTACAAACATAACCCACGTTCCCTGAAGGAGGGAACGGAGACGTGACACTTTCTCCTGCCACGACTCCGAGGTCGCGCTGACGCCGCAAACGGCTCTTCAGCGAAAACCTGCATGTACACTTTGTGCGTGCCCTCTTATACTCACGCAGTGATAAGATGCACCTGAGCGCAATCAGAGCACAATCAGTGCACGCCAATTTCATTGGCCTTTAGTAAAAGCACAAAGGCAGTCTGTCTCTCTGGCGAGTTCCCATATGTAACGTCTCCGTTCCCTCCTTCAGGGAACGTGGGTTACGTTCGTAACCTAGACATTTTGTCTACCAAATTTTCTTTAATCATCCTGAAAACTTTTTTTTTTTAAATAGACCAAAACTTTTAGTGTCATGTGTAGGCTAGGCCTATTATTGTTTATTTTTGTTGTGTTGTTGGAATTTGAAATTAAAAAGCTTTAATTGCGAGTCATATTCTTAATGCATAGACTATTTGACAGTTTTTGTACAATCCATTGGATCCAATTTTTCTAACTTTTCTATTCAAATTTTGAATGAATTATATTGCATTAAAAGCTGAATATAACTCATAATTAAAAAGCTGTAACCCATCTAGTTCATCTCAGTCTCACAATCAAGGAATCTCTCTCTACACTGCACAGTGGTCATCTTATTTACACATGTTGAAAAGAGAAAATTTATCGATTTGAGCGCTGATTATAACATAAATTAAAGTCATAATATATCACATAACTCAAAAGTCAACAGATCATTAAATAAAAATAGCTACAGGTTTTTAGTTTTATAATGTCATTGGCTAATTATATCTAACCACTTTTAACTGCAGAACAGGGATTTTACTCTACGTGCCCCCCTGATTACATGATCAAGAGTGAACTTAATATTGAGAACGAACAACATTCACTGTACCTAGTCAATGAATATTGCAATGAAAATTACGTATTCGGCAGCTTTTAGCTCAAAGAACCTCCCATCTCTACAACTGTGTAGGAAGCTATAATAACACGTAATAGTGGACAGGCGCAGTGTAGCTACAGGTTGTTTTGGTGAATATATATTTTCTGAGATGATAAAGTGTGCCCCCCTATGAAAATGAAATGCCCCCCATTGAAGAATTTCTGACGATGGCCCTGGTTTGCCCCTTGTATTAACTTCTGAGGATTCAAATTATAACACAAGTGTGTTTTAAAGTAAAAGTTGCGCATCAGAGGAAAAAAAAAGATATTTCGAACTATTTCGTTTTTTGTTGTGGATGTTTTTTCCTATACACTCCGACCCACCCAGAACAGTCTCGCGACCCAGCAGTTGAAAATGCACTGGCTTGGTGTATGATATTATATTATATTATACTTTATAAAGTATGTCAAAGTAAGAATACGAAGTGAAATCTGACTCAGATACAATTACAAATTGTCTTGTGAATATGGTAAAAAATAACCTATTGCATTAACTTCACGATTTTTGTTCTTAAGTTGCGCATGCGCTGTGAGAGGGAAACAGGGGAACTGAATTCACTGGAACATTGCTTGAAATGAGGCTGTCACGTGATCTGTGGAAATGAAGCTTCGTTACCTCACTGACACGTCACGCCGGACTCAAACACACAGTGCATCGAGTGCACTGTCCCATACCTGCTATCCATATCAATATAATCATTACATTCAATGTCATGACTATATGAACGTTTTTATTATTATTATTAATTTTATATTTTATGAGGTGTTTGCTAATAAAAATATTGCTATTAAGAAATTAATTTTGAATGTCTGTTCAAATCAAGCTGATCAATTACTGTTCCCAAAAAAGAATAAAAGTCCTTTCTCAACTAAAAACTTGTTTGCTGCTTGTAAACAGCATCCTTTTGAATGCCGTCCTCAGCTTTTTTGGTAACGACATGGAAAATGACCGCAAGAGAACTGGTGATATGATCAGTAAAAAAAGGAGCTTAAGTTCCAGCACAGCAGAGCAAGTAATTTTCTTGAATAAAAATCTGCAGTACATTTGTATTGTTGTATTGTGCTTTTTAACAATGTGCATGTTTGTGATGTGCTGTCAGAAACAAATAAAAAATTGGTCCAGTGAAAAATCAAACAGGCCTAATTAATTGTCATAGAAGGGAAAAAGACAAGTTAGATGTGATTACACATTGAGAACAGAAAGTGTTTATTGTCATTGTACTGTGCAAAAAAACAATGAAATTTGGAAACCGTATCACTGCACACACATGCACCACCATCGTTATAATGATATCTGTGTTTATTAAATATGCAAATAAACCTTAGAATGACATCACAATGAACAAATCTTCTAAATTACAGTAATTTTTATTAGCCACCAGATGGTGAAGTCGAGCACTGTTTCAAAAGCTTCGAAGCATCAATGCAGTTTGTTGTAAAAGCCTCACTGCTTCAGAAGCTCCGTTCGGCACATCCCTAGCACACATTAACTGAATTTACCCTCATATTTCGTTAGTTCATGAGGCGTTAAGGGACATATAAATAAAGCTTTGCGCGTGCGCTTTGCGCGATTGCATATTTAAGTTTATTTATAATAAAACCACTGTTGCGGTAATTTTTTGCTAGGCGGCTATATGTGTCACGGAGTACATTAATGCTAACCCGCACAGCGACAGGTTAAATATTACATTAAAGGCACAATATGTTTATATATATAATAAGTTTCTGCCACTAGAGATCGCATTTTCAAAACAATAACAGTGGCGAAGTTTGATGACGCAATGACGGAGCATTGAACATTGGAAGATGTCGTTTTCACAAATCATGTTCAAGGAAGCTCTTTTATATCTGTTTTATCACCTAACCACCTGCACATGACCATTACTTGCACAATGAATAATGTATATTTGCTTACCTCTCTATTAAAACACATGCGAGAGCAGAGATGTCCAGGCTGAGGTTTTCACAATGCTCTCTCCATTTCGGAAATGCAGCGCCGATATTTAGACAAGTCGTGGTGGAAGCGGACCCTGGGGGGTTACATTGGTGCCGTGACCTGGATGGGAGTGAGGTTCGGGGCGGGTGAGTGTAACGGAGGGCAGCAAGTAAGTGCTTTGCAGGTAAACCTCACTCACCTGATCCCAAAAAGAGGTGCTCTAACAACTGACGGTGGAGGTCATGGCCTTTAGCCTTTCTTGGTAGAGTGCCCGCCTCCCATGCAGGAGACCTGGGTTCGAGACCCGCTCGGAGGGAGGACGAGTCCTGGTGGAAGTGGACACAGGGGGTTATATATATTGTGGATATTGCATCATTGATGGTTCATTATTTAAATCTGGAATAACTTTGAATTTACAAATCCTACAGAACTTTTGAGATATAGTAAGCAAACACCTGCATGAAACATATAACACTGTGCATGTGGCTTTTGGATTTTTTATTACAAAAATCTTACATTTTGTGCCTTTAAACTGTGAAATATTTGTGTTCTTACTACAACTTATTAAAAATAGAGGTAAATAATCATACCTTCATATTAAAATGTACCTTTATCCTTCTTGCTGTGATGTGCGCGACCATCTGCCGATGAGACGAGTGAAGAATCCAGAAAGTTCGATGAAGAAAAAAAAATTAAATTAACCGGTTGGGTTAAAATAACGCAAACCGGTGCTTCAGTGGTGAAAATTTATTTGACCCAGCATGAACAACCCAACTTTGTGTTTACATTACCTCAAATAACCCAGAATGTTGACCCAGCACAATTAACCCAACAATGTGTTTACAGATATAACCCAGCACTTTTTAGAGTAGTAACAGTATTGAAGCCTCGCCTCAAAAACATCTCACCCAAACTCAAAAATGTTTTTAGTCTTTTAATTTTGAAATTATAAACAATATACTGTAAAAATAAATAAATAAATCTGATTTAACAAATTATTATTTGGTAACTAGTTTCACTGAAATTTGACTGCAATTCACTCAATTTCTCTCTTTAACGTGTTATCTGAATGATCTACATTTTCCTGTTCCCTTATAATTGTGTAAAAATAGTTATTAGATTATTTAATTAATTAATTAATTCTTATTCATATTTAAGTAGACATCAAAAAGTAGACATCATTAGTTGTGTACTAAAACACAAATCTTGCCAGATTTGGCTTATTTTACATTAATCTGAGTTTGTTTACTCCCTGATCACTAGTCACTGCTATACACTGATACTGTATGGACTTGGAAAAAACTGGATCAGGTACCTGAATTAGTATGTTATGGGATGCCAGAGGAACACGTAACCCAGTCACTAATGAGATTAGACAGGATTAGGTCTCTGAACTCTCGATGTGTCTGCAGCTTGGTAGCAACATGTTGGTCTGTGAACATGCCATCAGATAACCAAATGAAGGGAAACAAACCAACAGGATAATTCTCATCCACTGGAGTTCGACAGAGATCTGTATTTGGCTACTGCATCATTGAATCAAGGTATTTGCCTGATTTAGTGTTTTAAAGAAAGTTAATAGATTAATTCCTCTTTCTCTCAAAGCCGCAGTGGTTGGTTAAAATCAAATCAATCAGAGTTTAAGGACTTCATATACACAACAGCTTGGCTTATTTTGGATTTCGTATTGGAGGCACTATGTGAAATCTTCTGAAAATGGCTACTTATGTACTGTGGTCAGCAGTTGCCTGGACTCTCAAGGGCCTGTTGGGCACATGGAGGTTTTTCTGGGTAATCATGTCCTCTTTATGTGTACTACATTCTATAAATACAGGTATATTGTAGTTGTACTATATTGCTACACAAATGCACTAGTAAATCAAATCAAATGTTATTTATTTATACTGTAGGTAAGCCCATATTGTGCTCTAAAATCTGCACCATGGACACAGCATGCAGCTGACACTGACCATAAATTACCATCATCAAAACTGACCTCAGGTAAGTCTGAACATCAACGAAGAAAGTCCTCAATCAAATTATTGTACTAAGGAAGAAGCTCAGTTGATTGTCAATTGCAATGTAAATGTGATGTTCATACCTGTCCAATAGATGGCAGGATAGTTTTGTGGAATAAGAAATAGTCTGTTAATATCACATAAATCTGAAAATTTAACCTTTTAAACTGTAGTAAAACAGTTTTTGTCGAGGTAAAAGTCATGTTGTGCAAAACCTTTATGCATTTCTTTCTTCTGAGGAAAACAATAGAATATATTTTGTACATATCACGTTTAAAGATATTATGTTTTTGGCAATACAGTGAAAGTAAAAAGGTTTCCAAGACCACTGGACTCCACTGACTTTCACTATAGAGACAAAACACTCAGACTCAAAAAAGGGGCATTTAAATGACTGAATTTTCTTTATAAGTGTACTCTATTATCCATGCAGACTCAAAGAAGAAGGGCAAACCAGAAAATCATGTTCAGCCTGAACACAAAAGTGGCCTGTTCAAGAGATTGCTAAAGGCTGAAGGGGAGATTCAAGAACTGAAGATAGAGATTGCAAATCAGAAAGCATCATGGGAGATGCGGTTTGTGGAGCTGCAAAAGAGACAACATGATCTAAGAGACCAGGTATGCGGGTCCAATAATATTTCAGAAAGGAAACTCATAATTTCATTCAAATGAATCTGCTACAACGTTGCTTCTTCTGCTTTGATCACCTGGCTCTTTTGCTAAATGCAAAATGTATTAATGTTTTTTTTTTTAACCCTCCTGTTACCCTAAAATCCGGTCAATTTGACCCCAGCAATTTAATAACTATAACTTCTTGATTATTTGCGATTAATTGGAATAGCAACAGGAGCAATGCTTATGGGTTGCAGACTTTAAAAATGCTTGGGTGGCATGTCTGTTCATCATTGAATGTTACTAGGATCTATCATGACAGATAAGCTACGGTATAATGATACTTTTTAAAGCATCAGTTTCTCACCTTGAAGATTTGAAGAATTTGTCTGGTGAAAGATTTCCCCCACAGATTCTGCAATAGGCTAAATTATGCTTGGTTTGAAAATGACTTGTGCAAGCAGTTCTAAATCGCTACACTATAAAATACAATGTAGATCAAAAAGGTCAAAAGCCAAATAAAGCCACTGCAATTTTGAACATGGTAGTGGTGTTTTATTCCTGAATTATTAGGTTTTGAACAAATTGGCCAAGCAAATTATGCAGTTGATTATTTCAATTATTTCATTTTATTTTTTCAATTTCAATTTTTATATATATAATTTTTGAACAAATCAGTTGAGTGAATGATTAATTGACTCTATTGTAAAGGGCCGTCATTTATTTAATTTCTGATTAAATCAGTGTTTTTGAACAAATTGGCTGAACAAATGATTCATTACTAACTCGTCATACAGTCACTTTGATCACACGGATATGATTTGAGCGGAACGTTTTAATTTGTATTTTAATTGTGTGATTTGATCTGTTTAGCTGACCTCTGAGATTCTGGTAAGGACTGGAATGCTGTACAGAGACACTGATTCAGAAGAGACAAATGAAGTCTTTCTAGAGTCTGGCTTGGAGAACGGACATAATCCTGAGGAGAAGGGGCATGAATATTCTAGTAAGAGCTTTCTTTGGTGGACTGCCTGGATGCCAGAACTGCCCTTGTCAAAGGTGAAATTAAATATTTGAAAAGAATTAGATAATCTGTTGCAATTTTACACAGGTGATTTCAGACACCAGCAGAAAGGACCTGATGTGGAATTGCTTAGAGATGGTGGCAGTCAAACCTCCTGCCCATCAGACTCCAGGGCCACTTCTGTCATCTCTAACATCAGGTATCGTTGATTTAAGCTGGACATGTTCATGCATGCCCTGCTCTTCTCATTGGAAAATGTTGCCACAATAAAGTTTTCCAGAGAACCGTGTTCTAAACAGAAAAATCTGACTGTGGAATGCAGTGCACTGACCAATCAGAAGCACATATTTCAGAGAACTGTTTAATAATGAATTAATAAATAAATAATTTCTATTTGCATATGAGTATAGTATACATTTTGTGACTCCAATCTTAAACTAAATGTCCAGTCTAAACACCATACTTGTGCTTTCATTAGTGTGAAGTCCTGGTGGAGTAGAGGGGGACCTCATCGAGTATTTGTACCCCACTCCCCTCTGGATCTGAAGATTGGGCACAGGGTTCGAATCATGTTACCATCTGGACGGATCAGCACCGGTACCTTGCGCTACCTGGGCAGCATACAAAACTCTCCCGTATACCATCTTGGTGTAGAACTGGAGTTGGCTGATAATGGACAGCATGATGGCACTTATGAAGGACAGCACTACTTTTACTGGTATGATAATTTTTCTTGCCTTCAGCAACTCAGATGATAAGAAATTTTGGGTATACCTTCATGAAAAGACCAGCTAAATAATGATCTCCACAGTAAAACTGAAGATATTAGATCTTCCAAGGTTGTTCACAGAGTATTATTTAAATATTTAACATTTTTACCAAATTTACCGTATCAACCCTTTCTGCTAAAATATTTGCTTTGTGGTTGTGCACCAGTGACCCTCTATTCATTATCCAAATCCTTTACTGTCATCATGAAATGAACTGTAGGCTATTGTCTTCCCGAATTAAAGGGTTCGTTCAATTATGTCATTAATTACTCACCCTGTAATCTGAGAGTGAGAACGATCAATGCACAGAATCATAGCAAGGACATCAGTAAAATAGTCCATGTTTCATTTTCATTTCAAGAGAACTAAGAAAAGTGTGTCACTGAATGCCAAATTTTTATCATTTGGCATTCATTTTCATTTGGAATATCATTATCATGATTAAAACACAAACAAATTGAGTAGCATATCAATCAGAAGGAACAGTATATCAGCCAAACACAAGCATATTATTCTTTATTATTCTATTATCCAACGGAAAACAAGATCAAATAAAAGAAAACATGATTTATTTTAAAGGGGTCATATGATGCGATTTCATGTTTTCCATTAATCTTTGGGTTGCTACAAGCAGAGATGGGCATAAATACATAGAAATGTATTTAAAATAAAAAATACAAAATACTGAATAGAAAAATGTATTTAAATACAAATACAAAATTCTGTGTAAAAAATATATTTAAATACAAATACAATATTTTGTTTTTTAAAAATACATTTGTCTGTTCCCCGAACTAGAAAATGCAGAAATCGTGCAAACCAAATTAAGAGTAACAATTTAATTGATGTTCGAAAAATAAAAGCTATTTATAATAAAGAGAAACAAATGATTAAGCTTGGATTACTGAATATCAGGTCTCTTTCTACTAAATCACTTTTTGTAAATTATGTGATCAATGATCATTACAGCTATAAAAATGAGCCAGCGTAGCTGGAGGAGTGTTTCGTTTAGCCTGGCGGGAAAATATGCTAACTTACAGAAAAGCATTACAAATGGCTACATTGGATTACTTTTCATCTCTTTTGGAAGAAAACAAACTTAACCCCCATCATCTATTCAATACAGTGACTAAATTAATTAAATATAAAGCTTCAACAGGTACTGACTTTCCACAAGACCACAGCAGTAATGACTTTATGCAATATTTTAATAATAATATAATAAATATATTATATATATATAAAATATATATAAATATATATGTAATATAATGTAATATATTAGAAAATAAACAGAAACTGTGCAGCCATCAGCTATAGTATCGCATCAGTGCAATGCAGATCGCCTGAGGAAAAATTCCACTCATTCTCTACCATAGGAGAATTGTATAAACTTGTTAAGTCGTCTAAGTCAACAACATGTATGTTAGACCCTATTCCATCTAAACTATTAAAAGAGCTGCTTCCAGAAGTCATAGATCCTCTTTTGCCTATTTTTAACTCCTCGTTGTCATTAGGATATGTCCCCAACGCCTTCAAACTGGCTGTTATTAAGCCTCTCGTCAAAAAAACGCAACTTGACCCCAAAGATTTAGTTAATTACAGACCGATCTCAAATCTTAGAGTGTGTTCTGTGCATTTAAGGAGGACTGATTCCTGAACCAGGAGAGCTGCTTATGCTGGCTGTGCACAGAGACTATAAAGTGAGGCAATTCCAACTCTGCAAGGTTTGCAAGGTCCAACTCTACAGTCAGGTGCTTCTGACTTAACCTTTAAATCATGTTATGTTTTCTTTTTAAAAGAATCTGCTACTTACAAACATGAGTTGAGCAGTGTAGAGTAACGTTTGTCATTTCTCATATCATAAATGCATACATGGTCATGTTTATGAGGGGCGATGCAATGTGACATCTAAAAACACAGTATAAGTCATTATAGTCAGTAATTATATTCCCACTGGATCCAACAAATGCCTTTTTTTTACCGGCCTTCATTGTTTTTGTGTCATATCGCTGGGACACGGCATCACATTATGGTAAGGGCCATAACATTTGCGTCACATGCTTGAGGTATTCAATTATAATTACAATTACAATGCACTGAATAGCTAGCCAGAGCACACCTCGCTTTTTTTAAATTCTGAGCTACAAATCTACCTGTTTCCGGAAGGTGGGGTTAAGAGGAGAAACAAGAATTTACAGCATGTGAAAAATAATGTATTTTTATTGAAACTTAAAGGGTAAGTTCACCCAGAAATTTAAATAGTCATGAATCACTTAGCCTCATGTCGTCCTAAACCTTGCTGTCTATTGGAGGATCAGAAAGCTTTTGGATTTAATACAAAACATTGTAATTTGTGTTCCAAAGATGAACGAAGGTCTTACGGGTTTGGGATGACATGAGGGTGATTGTAATTTTTGTGTGAACTACAGTATGACCTTTAAACTGCATACACACATTGCATTATACAATACACAATAATTACAAATT